>VWPV01024336.1:0-73203 GCA_013389885.1 Geococcyx californianus | reverse complement strand
GAACATCTCCAAGGATGGAGAATACATCCTTACGTCCTCACTAGATTTGCCTTTTGCACTGGAAAAAGCCTCCGGAGTCTTAGCAGGCACACAACTCCAGGAGACAATACCACTAACAAAAAGGACTGGAGTTATCAATAAGGGAGTCATGAGCACAATTGCAGAGATGTTGAAACCTCTGCATCCACCACTGGAGAGATCGACACTAGAACGCTTCTATCATAGCATTTTAATACAAATAAAGAAAAGCTACAAAAACTCATTCCAAGGTTAGGAGAAACCCCCTTAAAAGAGCCAGTATTTGTAGTTTGTCATAGAGGAGACCAGGCAGTGACTTCATCACAGTGTGTGAAACTACTCTATAACATAAACCTTCCAAGGCCTTACTCCTCTCTTACACTTGAGACTTTCAGATGGGTCTCTGAGGTCAAGAACCAAACACCATAAGAAATAGTGAATGGTTGAAGCTGAGCTTCTGCCATAGTTTTTCTTCTCTCACTGACCACCCACCTGTGGAGGCAGGTGGTAATTATAACTGAAAGTTCTTTAAAAGAATGTAAAGAAAATGGATTACTCCAACCAAGAAAGCATATAATGATGTATATACTGTAGCCTAGAGGCAGAAGAGTTGCTGCAGTAGTCCTAGAATAATCCAGTAATCAACTCAGTTACGTAAAACTAAGATTTTTTAATTCTTTTACCAAAATTACACTTTATATGGGTTTTTTTCCACCAAATACAGTGTATTTTGTATGGGTAAGTAGTTAACAAGGATGTGTCAGGCAGTAGCTTAAGTCTTAAAACAAGGTATAAAAGATGTAATTAATATATCTAAAGTTAATAAACATCTGTAAGAACAAATTATATCCACTCAGGAGAAAATGGGGTAAAAACCTGACCTGGAGTCTGCAGGACTTTTATCGTGAATCAAAATGAGGCCAGGACTTCACACAGGATTGGTGCACAGACAATACGTGAAGCACCAAACTTGAACAGAGATCTGAAACAAAATGAAATTTCAACCTTTGTAATTGTTGGAACCAGACACTGGTTACAACATTAAAGACAAATTCCTGTGTAAAAGCTTCCTGCTCATCTAAATGGGTCATTGCTGTTCGGCACAGACACATCAAAGAGCTGAGCATCCTCTCTGCCCCACTTTCAGCAATGGCACAAGAACACTCTACAGAGCCGAGCCCAGCCTGCTATGGCAAGCTATGAGGAAGTCAAGTTAGACTGCCAGCCACTCCCCTCTTCTTTATCTGATGCTTTGATTCAGCACTGTAAAGAACTCAGTGATTTGCTCCATCCATCGTAACTGTGCCTTCCCATTCACCATCAGCCCCACACATTTGTGAGGTGGCAAATGACCTTGTGTTCTCTGCTGTTTAATCTGAAAACAGAAAAAAGATCCATTCCTTACTGTAGGAGGTAAAAAAATATCAAAGATATGGATATCATCAGTAAGATAAGCAGTATATAAAAATTAATTCAGCCAGTGTTTCTAAAAGAGATTGACAAAGTCTAGATCTAATCATCTACATCAAATAAACACCAACCATAAAAAGGACTGATTGCAGCTCTGTACACCTTAGAGTTGCTGCTTTTTTTTTTTTTCAAATGTAGCTTTTACAAGAAATAAAACCCTCTATCACCAGGAAGGGTTGATACTAATTTCTGTGCATTGCAAAGTATGTTTTGTCCTCTGTTCTGGGTCCCAGGCATTCTCTGCAGTTACATTTTGCACACGGATACTGAAGCATCCACCCATATGAAGCCTATATGTATGTATCTTAGTAACCCATGGAACAAAAACCCTGTTCAGGTTTGAGAAAGGATGTCAAAAAGACCTACAGAGAGGGTAAGAAATGAGAGTCTTGCCCTTTAAAGGTAATTTAAAAGCAGTGAGGTTTTTTGGCTACTTCTTCAAAGCAGTGGACCAATATGATGCCAGAGGTCCACCTTTCCAGTTTATGACAGGACAGCAGGCTGGTAGGAGCACAACAGCATCTGGAATTCTATTATGAAGCACATGGAGCTGTTTGAGGAATCAGAGAATACATTTCCGTTAGTCCCTTAAGACTAAAACATCTGCTAGCTCCTCCTTCCCACAGCTGCATCAATGTCTTCCAAAAGGTCTGAAACTACTATTCACGGTGATCATCTTGCAAAACTATCAGTGTTTCTTTTGATAAGTTCGGGTTTGTCATTTGAGAGGATTTTTGTCAGAAAAGGGGCACTTCTAGTTTGATATTGGGATGAGTTTTAGCCCAGGTGATTAGCTGTGAGTTAGTCCAGAAATCTGTGGGTTTAATAACTGTTTACTTAAGCAGGGCTTCTGGGAAATCTGTTCAAAAATGTTTATCGAGATAATCTCCTTATTTTAAAAGATGGCATGCACAGAAATGAGTTAGAAATTAAAACATTTAAATCTGCTGGCATGAGGATGCTTGATAGTTAGATATTGGTTACCCTGAACTTTTAATGGAGTACCTCTTATATAGTTAATTGCATTGGGTACAAGGGTACAGATTATTACTGCTAATTCCAACAGAAATGTAAGTATATAGAATCTAAATGCTCCAAAATGTACTCATTTAAAAATGTCTTTAGAGCTTAGGATTTTGTTTGTTCCCCTTTGTACCAAGGTTTTGGCTGGCGCACAAGTTTAATTTCTATTGGCACTGGGCCTGATTCAGACTGATTTCTTTGCAGATTTCCCAGGGGGATAGAGGTTACTTGAAATGCTCATTACGTTAATTTACATGATTAACCAGTTGAAAGTAATCTGATAGGAGGATATAGTTCTATTTTATTCCTTTTAAATTGAGTCAGAATAACTTTTAATCGCCTCTTTATCTTTGAAACTTTTAGTTTATTGAGCTTTTGAAATTAAGGTGAGCTTTTAGGATTTACTGTGTACTATTATTGAATTGTGCAAATGAAATATCTCTGCTTTCAAACCATAAAATATATCTAAGTAGTAGAAGAAATTGTCTGTAGAACTGGAATATATGTAGTTCTTACATGCTACACGAGAATTTGTGTATCCCAAAAGGAATTAAATCCAAAACACACCAGAAGTGAGCAATTTTCTCATGAAAGAAACCCTCAAAATAATTGAAATTCACTGACGTGTACATAGTAATGTGTTAGGAATAGCAGTGATTTTGAAAGAGCCAGGGGTGAGCATCTAGTGTTCTGCAATGACTGTGTTCATTTCTAAGACGATTGATAAAGTAAAACCTTTTCCTCAGTGACATCTGTTTTCACGCACAGCCTTTCTGAGTTATTCACCTTTTGGTTTAGAACACTGCTTTCTTGACGTGTACACAAAAGACAATCTCCTTTTTACCATCTTACTGTGAAAAGAATTGGATGTAGAAAGAGCTGGATAAAGTTTAAATTCCAAAAGATCTCCCAAAGCTGGAGAAATTCCTTTTGGGAAGCGGTGTTTTGGTTTTCCTGTTAGGCAGGTAGATGCAGTTGTGATCTTTTATCTGCTTGTTTAAAAGAAACTGTTAGGAAGATAACACGGAGAAACTGTTGAGCTACACTGTAACGTCATTCAAAATCATAAAACAGAAATACAGCTCTAAGAGTAACATTTACTTGGCTGCGTGGCATTTATCTCCCGCTTTCATATCTCCCATGTTGTGTTTTTACTAAAATTAACCTAGAGAACATCTGCATTCCTGATGTGGAATTTTATTTGTCACTCCTAATTTTGCATTATCATAACTGATTTTTACCCATAGATAGTTTTACTTTCACTCTTGGTTATTTAAACAGGTTCCTTTGTGCTAACAGAGGAACAGTACAATCCAGTAACTCTGGTGCTGAACAAGTATCGTTACATGCTTCCACGTTTTTCTCCAGGATCATAGAAATGCCTTATGCTTATCAGTGCTGTGCCTTTGGAGCTTCTGAGAGCCACTACAAAATCTCCAGCCAGTGGAACAAAGATGAGAACAGCAGCGTTGATGATTTCCACAGGAAGGATGCTGGGTTGTTACAAATTCAAGGTAAACTTCATTTTTGGCTTTTCAGCCTACCTGGAGGCTGTGAGCAGCCTGGGATGTTAAACAAATCCAGTCCTCTTTTACAGTCACAGAGGCAGTCTCTCCCTCTGTCTTGCCCAATAATCTGTTATCCAAGCATTCCTATGCTTAGCAAACTCAGTTTTTCAGGTCTGCCTTTCAAAAATATCACTCGCTCATCTTTCTGTCCAAATAACTATAATAATGTGGGAAGTGAAGTTTTCCCTTTATTTGAGAGACACGGAAGAGGAGCAGGCCAGCAAAGATCCAGTTTCTTGCCAGCCTTAGAAGTAGTAAGGCATCCTTGGCTCTTCTGCTTCAGGATGAGGCATGGGGCTTAGCTGCAGATATTTTTCCTGGCACTTTCTGGGTACCAGAAATTGCAGCTGCTCTCAAGGACAGAAGACTACTGCAATTTCTTCCCCTTCAGCACAAGGTCTGTTGCTTGACCTGTTACCTGTTATGTACATGCACATATATATACACCATCCTGTTGCTTTCTGTTCTGTCTTTGCTCTTGCAAACCAGTAAGCCTCAGAATTCAGGGCTAGCTCCATCAAGAACAGAGCCAAGGCTACATGGTAGAGCGATGACTTCAGAAACACAGAAACACTTGGGTTAATTCTGTATACCCTGGTAAAACAGTAGAATTCATATTTTAAACCCATCTGGGCAGTTGTCACACTGCAAATTAGATAATGGAGAATGTACCTGTAAGCTGTTATCTTCAGGTAAGTCATGGTGCCAGCTTCTTAAATAATCCTGAGTACAGTAATTCAAAACAAAGGAGACGTACGTCTGCTTCTGCTCATGGTTTGGCAGGCAAAGGGATAAGGCCTTAAATACCACAGCCATTTTTTGCAACTTATACTAAAAGATGTTTTCTTGAAAACTACAGTGTCAAAGCTTGTTGGTATTTTCCCCCTTACAGATGAGCGTGACTTTGAAGATTTTTTCCTTGACGTTGAAGAAGATTTGAAAGCTCATCATTCAGTGCAATGCTCACCTTCCCCAGGTATGAAACTGCCAGACAGATAAGAATCCTCGCGCTGTATTACCAGATATTTTAGGTACAAAACAAACTCTGAATGTGGTACTAGGACATTGACAAGATGTTTTTGCAATAATTTGATGAGATTAACACAAATACATTGCACAATAATATAACATTTTGCACTGAAATCCAGAAAACTATTCAGCTACTAAATTCATCTATGAGTGTGACAAAAGTTTTACTCAACCGTCACGCAGATCCTCCCTCCAGGCCCCTTTCCTCTCCTTATCAAAGGAATGAGACTATGTTCTACCAAGGCAGATACGATAAAAGGGACCAGAATCATTGATCTGTCTTTTGAAAAGTTAAAGTCATTCTTCTGAACTTCACCGAGTTGTTCTACACTTGAGCTTCTTGAACAACACACAGTTTACTTCAATATCTAAAATACCAAACACTGCTCTGCTGATGGACACAGCCCCTCACAAAGGACTCCCAGCACTGTCGTTTTCCTTATAGAATGGTGCATTCCTGTCTTCACAGAAAGGGAAGAAAAATACATTGACTGAGTTGCAAAGGTACAGACCACCAATTCCATTGAAAGCTTCCTTTAAGGCAAGGGAGTCTTTGGAAGCTCACTTCTAGCTTCAGCAGCTGTGGTCATAAGTTTTGCTTGCTTGACTCAGCAAACACTTTCCGTGGCCATTTTTTCATTGTGAAACACAAAGAAAAAACCCAAGTGACAACTTGTACTTCAGCATTCATTCCAAGCCAAGATTCTTGTTTGTAACAGCAAATAATACATTTAAGTTATGTATCAAGTTATGTAAAGAGGAATTAAAAAGGCAGGAAGTCAAGAACTTAGAACCATTTGACCATCACATATTTTCCTACGACCTAAATATAACTGCTGAGTACACAGAAACATTGCTGTCTTCAAGGCAAGTTAACACCATCCCCAAGAGAAACTTTAGCTTCCATACTGCTCTGTCAAATGGTGTCTTAGAATAACTTGCAAGCTGACACAATAGATGTTTATGCCTACTTGATGGCAACAGCTGTGTGTGTGGAGCACACTTCAGCTGCAGGGCTTGTGTCTTCATGGAGAAGCACAGACCACTATGAAGGACTTGCTTTGAGAGACCGTAGCTGAGCCAGACAAAGATAAATAAGATTTCTTCGATGGCAAAGCTTTGACCACCTGGCATATACACCTCAGTTCTATGAGAATACACTGCAAGCGTGATTTCCACCATGGGTTATCAGAAGCCCCTCCAAAAAGGCAGCACTTGCAAATGCAAAGACAGCCTCAGTTTTCTTGGAATGTGTAATGACACATTACAAGATAGTCAAGTGCATCTGTCCATATTCTTCGCATCACACTTCACCAGGACTCATTAGCAACCTGTCCTAGTTTAGTAAGAAAGATCATTTTTGGCTTTTTTCACGCATTGACAAACATCACAGCATTTCTTGAAACTACAGACTGGACATTCACATTGCACTTGTACTTGAAAAAAAGAAATCTATAGACCCTTTAGGTTGAGGAACAAAGACACGCGCATTGGTTACACAACATATGAGCAGCATGTTATCGAGTTCTCCGATTACTCCAAAGGAAGAACAAATTGCGAGCTCCCCTTTTGGACCCAATTTCAGTGCTTGGCTGTGCTGAGAACCTGCAAGAAGCATGAAATTTCATGTTTTGGAAAGCACAATTTATTTTTTAGTTTTCATGAATTTCCCTTACTCTTTTTATTTTGTCATTTCAGGTCCCTTCAAACCATGTGACCATCTGTTTGGTAGCTGGCTGATAAGAATTGGAGTGTGGACCATAGTGGGTTTGACCTTTATTTGCAATGCACTGGTGTCTGCTACAGTTTTCAGATCTCCATTGTATATGTCCTCCATAAAACTTTTGATTGGTTTAATAGCCATTGTAAATGCCTTGATGGGTCTGGCCAGTGCCGTACTGGCCAGTGTGGATGCATCAACTTTTGGTAGCTTTGCTCAGTATGGAGCACAGTGGGAAAGTGGAACTGGTTGCCAGATAACTGGCCTTCTCTCCATTTTTGCTTCAGAGGCTTCCATTTTCCTCCTTAGCCTAGCAGCACTTGAACGTGCATTCTCTGTAAAGCAGACTACCAAGTTTGAAACAAAATCCTCCGTTGCTAGTGTAAAAGTTGCAATTTTCTTTTCCTTTATGTTGGCACTACTCATTGCAGTGATCCCACTCCTCACTGGGAGTGAGTATGGGGTTTCTCCACTTTGTTTACCACTACCGTTTGGAGAACCTACTGCCATGGGCTACATGGTAGCGCTGGTGTTGCTGAACTCCCTTTGTTTTCTGGTAATGACTATTGCTTATACAAAGCTCTACTGTAGTTTAGAAAAGGGAGAACTAGACAACGTTTGGGATTGCTCTATGGTCAAACATATAGCCTTGCTACTTTTTACTAATTGCATTCTTTATTGCCCCGTGGCCTTCTTATCATTTTCCTCCTTACTAAACCTCACTTTTATCAGCCCAGAAGTGATTAAGTCAATTCTGCTAGTGATTGTCCCACTGCCTGCATGTCTAAACCCACTCCTTTATATACTTTTCAATCCACATTTTAAGGAGGACTTGGGAAGTCTGCGCAAGCAAACTTTGTTGTGGAGGAGATCAAAACATGCTAGTCTGATCTCTGTGAATTCAGAAGACCTAGAAAAACAATCTTGTGACTCAACACAAGCACTGGTAACCTTTACAAGTGCCAGCATATCATATGACATGCCTACCAGCAATTCACTAGTGCCGTCGTCCTATCAAATGACAGAAAGCTGCGATCTTTCATCAGTCGCGTTTGTTCCGTGTCGCTAGTTTCAGTGGCTGTACAGAAAAAATCTATGTTTACAGCTTTCTTAATCCTGAAAGTAAATAGGGGGGGGGGGGGGGTTGTACAGGGCAGAGAGCCTCTGAATTATCACATCAAAAAACAGACAATGGCAAAAGTTGCAGCAGGCTGAAAAACCAATACTTGAGCCTTCTCAGCCTACTTCTGAAATGCTGAGGTGAAGAGAGAAAGTGAAAGCTGCTGCATTCTGTGTGGCTGTATCAGCTGCTCTCTTTTAAAGCAGCACTACTCAGAAAAGGCATCAGTTGGTCAAGAGCAAAATTACCGTGTTTAATTGGTAGGCTTTTTTTCCAAAGCACCACCTGGTACAGTTTGTTTTCAGGGATTGGGGGGGGGGGGTTGTGGGGTTGTCCTCCCATTTATTGTAATTTTGTTTCAATAATAGTTTTTCAATGCCATGATTTTTTTTATAAGCACCTGTGTATAGCACTCATTCAGCAAGGTACCTAAGTGGAACCATAATCCTCTTGAAGTCCTAAGGGGTTCTGCAGAACAGACTTGGATGAAGTTCTATATTTTATAAAACTGATCTAATAGTTTAACTGGTGTTGAGTTTGGTTTTTAGAAGTCATTTGACTTGACAAAAATTTTTAATTGTCAGCTAAACCTACAAAATTAACAACTTAATGTGAAAGAAGTTAATCAAGATCCTGTTAAGCACTTAAAATGTAATTATAAATGGCAGCTATTGTCGGATATTTTTCTAGTGATGTTCTGCACGGTTTGGTCCTGAGTTGCTACCATGCTGGTAGAATTACCCCTCATTTTATTGCTGATGAAAATGGCAGGTAACTCATAGAATTTCAGAATGGAAAATACAAAAACATCAATACAAAAAGGCTGGTGTGCTGAGGGCAATTAAAGGACACCAAAGACACTCACATAGAAACATTCATTCAAGGTCATTTGTCTAGAAACAGAAACTGTACTCCTGCTCATGGAATAAGCTCTGTCCTGTCAAACAGTGATTCTAGAAAGCCTCTAGTTCATGGTCACTAGTCAGCTGAAGACTTAGAGGTCACTTTTGTCAAAGGATATCCCTAGCTAGCCAAGGCAATAACAAGTAGAAGTGAAGAGGTTGTACGATCTGTGTTCTTAGCCTTAATGCAAGCACTGCTGGGGTATTTCAAACCGTTCTTGCATTCATATGCTATAAAGAACATTGTGAAATTGAAAAGGATATGAGTATCATAAACTTAAAGCGAGAAAGAAGAAATTTGATCATAGTTTATAAGTAGTCACTTCAGGAACACAAAAGTCTGAGAGTAGAGGACCACTCAGTCAAGAGGAGAAGAATCTGGTAAAATTCACTGGAGGCTGCTATTAGGGATGTGCAGCATAGAAATAAAGGTACAGATTATTGCCAGTGATGGTCATTAGCTGGTGGAACTATCTGTCACCAAAATGTCTAAATTCAAATTGGATATATTGCCAAAAAAAGGTTATTGGAGCAGCTACTGGAATTCAGGGACTCCTGGTGGCTTTAGTTTAGGAAAACATTAGATTTGGTTATAACAGAGTTCCTCTCTGATTTTAAATCTCTTAATACTTTGCTGAACCAAGGCGTGTATGTTCACGCATCAGAAGCAATCCCGTTAGAAAGAAGAAATTTCAGGTCTTTGCCAAGTCTATTGTTAAAATATCTCAAGACAACAGAGCCACATGCATTTCCTGGAATATCAGTCTTTGACCTTGGCCAAGCTACCAGGGGATATTTCAGTGTTCTTTTCTCAGAGCTGGCACCTTTTGTTTGAGTGAGACGATCATTTAAGACGCAAAAGTGCACAAATTTACTTTTTGTTGTTGTTAAAAACAGCTCCCTCAGGAGCAGCATTTAATAGCCCAGTACTGGCTGCTCAGTTAATGGGCACTCAACCTCCAGGTGAATGAGACTAATTTTTTAACATTACCAAGGTTAGGTTAGCCGGGTAATTAAGGTAATCAGTTACAGATGATCTCTGTTGTTCATCCGTTACTGTATATAAAACTTCACAATGAAGACTTTCTTGCCAACAATGGATATGCCTTGACTTTCCTGTCCATTCACACTGGCATATTTTTAGTCTCGTAGTTACAGATGGCATCATTTGACTTTGGCTGACATGTTCATCCTTCAGAAAAGAAAATGAACCAATGCCGAAATTATGTATGATAAAGTCAGCTGAGTGCTTATCTTAATCCTTTATCTCCTATGACTTTTGAAGCAGTGCAGCACAGAGCTGCAGAACGATGCCTGAAACCGCTTTGGATTAAACAGAGGATCAGTCAACCATTGCACAATACCTATTACTATGTTTACTTAGCTTTAATTTAACTGGAGTCCATCTGTGCTGCACTGCTTAATGTCAGTGAAATTCCTTTCAGCTCGCTATATTTAAGAGGTTTGTAAAGTGATTTGAGAAGCGAAATAATGTTATAATTTTAAAGACTAGTTAAAGAAAGCTTCTTTTATCAGAACTTTTTTAGCTTGCAGAAAGTCCTAAAGGCTTTGTGTCTTATTTTTATAAGCATGTTTGAAATATTTTGATCAGATATTTTAAACTTGAAATTGTTAAAATTCATTTAATAGATTTTTAAAGTAAAATGTGTAAATATAGAACTGTATTTATTATTAGAGTGAAATGCAGCCACAGTAAAGGACGAGATTAAGCCCTGTACAGTTTCATATTGATATTTGCTATATTTTCTGCTCATATATATTACTAAATTCATTATCTGTAAATAATATAATGTAAATGTGTAGCGATTGTAAATAGGTGACATGCTTTCTTTTCTATCAGTGTTTCAAACCTATGTAAGTTGTAATAAAATGTGACTAAACAGTAAAGAGCATTTAATCGGGACCTAACACCTCACAAAATCGTGTGCATCCTAAATTAATCTTTCCAAAGTTAACGTGACTTACGCTGACCTCCCCAGATGCCTGAGATTCTTGGCAAAGTATGAATTACTGGTTGTGTGCTCTCATTAGGTGCCCAGGGAGAAGAAAAAAGAAAAAATGAATAATACTGTTTCATTTCAACATAGACTTAAGGCTTTTACCAAAACTTCACTCACAGACTCTTAGGAACCAGTCCTGCTCCATGTGCACACTGTGACGACCTCTCGTATTTGCGACATGTGAGTCTGGCACCTCCAATCATGTGACAAGGGCATGCATCACGTCAGGTGGTGAACGTGCATGACTTACCAGCAGGCTGCAGACCACAGGGAAGCACGGGAGAGATGAGGTTCTGCTGCACTAAGCTGCTGCTTCTGGTGAGACAGCGAATTCCCCCAGGTGTTTCCTGATTTTCTTTCCAACCCCTTATGCAGCAGACAAAGCAGGTCAGACAATTGCTAAACAGCTAGGAAAGTTCATTGATACATGGCAGAGAGGCAGTACCACAGAATCACAGAATCACCAGGTCGGAAGAGACCTCTGAGATCATCAAGTCCAACCGTGCCTGTCTCCCCACTAAACCCTGTCCCTAAGGAACTCATCCACCTGTTTTTTAAACACCTCCAGGGATGGCAACTCCACCCCCTCCCTGGGCAGCTGTGCCAATCCCTGACCACCCTTTCAGTGAAGAAATTCTTCCTAATGTCCAGTCTAAACCTCCCCTGGCACAACTTGTGGCCATTTCCTCTCGTCCTGTTGCTGTCACTTGTGAGCAGAGCCCAGCACCCACCCCATCACAGCCTCCTTTCAGGCAGTTGCAGACAGGGATGAGGTCTCCCCTCAGCCTCCTCTTCTCCAAGCTAAACAACCCCAGTTCCCTCAGTCTCTCCTCACAGGACTTGTTCTCCAGCCCCTCACCAGCCTCGTTGCCTTCTCTGGATGCTCTCCAGCCCCTCAATGTCCTTCTTGGAGTGAGGGGCCCAGAACTGTAGCACCACCGTGTATGAAGAGCAGAGGAAGCAGATGCTGAGGGCAAATGAAAGGTGGGGCCCAAAACATGGACCTCAGCGAAGATCAGGTTGCTCAGCCTGCACCAGAAGTCACAGCACAGTTGAATTAAGGACAGGCAGCAGCTAAGCACAATCATATCCTCCAGGCACCATGGAAAGGCAGGACAGTGGATACATTCCTGTTAGGATGGACTGCAGCACAGAACAGTTGTGTGTGCTTGGTTTCTCAGGGGTGGTGATGTGCAGGTCATTTCTGTGAAGTACCTGAAAGAAAGAGGTAGAATACCAACAGAGTACAAACTCTGAGAAGGGAATTATTTAGCCAGAATTCACTCCATATGGGAAGTAACAAATTTATAGAGACTGGGGAGAGAAAAAAAAAAAAAGAAAGCAAAATTATCCTAGATGTAAATTGATTTCAAGAGGGAGTGTGCAATTCTCAGTGTAGATAAGGAAGCTACGATGGATGGAGGTAGTTCAGCCAGAAGGGACAGTGGACAAAAAGCAATTTTGTGGGTGAGTTTCAGAATAGTCTTATTGAGGAAGGACAGAAACAGCAGTGACTGGGGCTAAAGAAGCCACTTATTATTTTAGGATGAAAAAAAACAGAAGCATGAAAAAGAGCATAGGGGAGCACATAAGGTAAAGAGGAGAGATGGCTTCAAGAGACATGATGCAAACATGGGATATTAAGAAGGGTGATGGAGTTTGTGAAAGATGAAGGGCTCAGAGGGGATGAAAAAGGATGTAAGCAGTGTGATGGCTGAGGAGATTGAAACCAGGCAGTGAAGATGCTTTAATGTGTACTTCTTTGCACCAGACAGCACAAGCAATATTAGAGCTGGGGACCATAAGGGAGACGAATGGCCAAGGAAAAAGAGCCAGTCAGAAATACAAGTGAAAGCCATAAAGAAGCTGGCTTCACCTGTAAAAAAAAATGGATGGGGATAAAGCTCAAGCCTTGGCAGACACTAGCAGAGAAGCACAGAGAATGACACTGCAGAAGAAATGCGGCATCAGCTGGGCGTGCAGCTTCAGACCTCATTCCAAAATGGGGGAGAACGTCCCCGAGTAATCTAGTAGTCACACTTGATCTCAAATTGAGACCAACCACTTGCACAGTCCTTGCTGTTGATGCTACTCCATGTTTGCTTTCTGCCTTAGTTCTCTACATGTAGTAGACAGAAAGAAAGCTGACGCCACACAAAGTATTAATATCTATATCAATATCCTATCTATATCATCTGTAATAGCAATTTCAGCTTTATACCACTTATTTCCTCTGGTTTATGAAACACTGGAACAATAATCTCATAATCAGACATTTCTCTGTCATCAGTTTAGATTGCTCCATGAAAGTTAAGGTCTTGCTGAAAACCTCATTACTCAACCACTTAAGAAAGGCAATTCATTTTTTAGCAAAATTAATGTTCTTCCTTAAGGAGAGCACTGGAAGTCAAGGATGCGAAGTCAGAAAAGTAAGAACGTGAATATGGGAAAACTACTGATAAAAGACCAGAACTAGGATCCCAGCAGCAATAACAATAGTGTTAGAAAATCCTTTCCAGATCCATGAGGCAATTGTGCAGATGCTCGGGCGCTGCAGGACAACATGGCTCTCAGCTCCAGCAGAGCTGCACTCCTTCCACCAGCAAAGGACGGGCCAGCATCTCCACCAACTACAATAAGCACCTCATGTTCCCTTTCAGGAACACGTGTCAATCAAGGGGCAAATCTGTAACTCTCCAACAACGTTATTGTAAAACATAATGTGGGTATTACTGTATGTTATCTAAACTAAGCCTAGGAAATCGTTTCATTTCTTTATCTGCTTAAACAGAGTCCCAGCTACATGAGATGAGAAATTTTAAAGAAAAGCGTACATTTACCCATGCTAATAAATAAAGTAGAAGGAATTCTATGTGTGCACCTAACAATTGCGAGTGTACTGGAAAGAAAAGGGAAGTATCGACATTAAGAACATCTTTTTCAAATAAAGAGAATCACAGACTTGTGCTCCAGTGACTCCGGAGACGTAGGAAATACGAGTCTGTTCCCTCCGTAAAACAATTTGTTGTGGCGTTGTCAAAATTATCTGAGGATTCAATCTCAGTCATAGGAAAAAACAAACATTAAGAATATTCCTCTTGAGAGCTGGCCCACTGCCAGGATTTTGAAAAAACTCAGACAAAGAGTTAGCTCAAAATCCCTATTTAATCTTTGCACAGGTGGCAACAGTTTCCATTTGTCAAGCAGAAAATATGCTTCATTAACAAGGGAAAAAACTGTTCATCTGTGAATCTAAAGATGTCCACCAAGTATTATGCGTGCACATACCAAGAGTTTTCTCCAACTAGCCTTGAAAGTCTCAGGACTCCAAAATTAATGCTTGAAGGAAGTCTCAAACTTATCTCCTTTTTCATCTGGTGTCATTCTTGATACGTAATCACTGTTTTAACAGGTGTCTGCAGTTATTAATTCGGTTCTGTGCAAAACAACAGCATCTCAGGACTGTTTAGAGATGTCACTACAGTTATTGTTGGCGTTTCCAGTTTATGAACTGACCTTTTCCTGGAGGAAGAAGCTCTCCTGGTCTTCTAAGAAAAAAGTAATTGTGACTAGAAACAGAGGATTCATCTTCTGTAAGAAGTACCAGAGCCTCTGTGAAATCCTACCGGGCCTCTTTTCTGCTTAACTATGGGATTGAAGTCCAGAGTGCTTTGTGTGGCCAGGAAATGACTTCTAGGATATGAATTCAGTCTTGAGTCTGCAATGTAAACAAACACCTCAGCACTTCTCTCCCTCAATATCATCATCGTCAGTCAGCAAACAAAAGAGTAGCCAAGATCATTGTTCCAGGGAAGTACGAAGAAGAGATGATTGTTGAGAAGGTGTCTAAACCATGGCAAACTAGCCAAGTGAAAGAGCCAGCCATTGGCATGTTAATTCGTTAAGTAGGAGAATAGTTCCTTTAATTAACCAAATACCCTACTGTGAACGTGAAGTATGAAGAGGTTTGCTTTATTTGATATATATTTGTCCTAGTATACAGAAAATGATTGATTTTGTAGGATAAATGGGTTTGTGGGGTGTTTTTTTCACAACTGGTTTTGGGGGCAATGGGCTGTATTTTGAAGTTCGTGAGATTTCAGCATGTTGCTTAGTATTGAAGTGTAACTGCATACACCTTCCATACACAGCTTCCTGTGAGCTGACTATTCCTCAAAGGAACTGGCCATTGCTTCCTACTGGGGCAGCCATAGTTCTGCACATTAGCTCTTTTGTTTGGTGATGAAACGGTATCTTTGATATTTGTTAAAATTCAGTATGACAAATGGGCAAGGTGGAAGGCCAATGTGTAGAACTGAATGAGAAAGAAAGAAACCCCTTAAAAATGGGGTTTATACACTTACCGAACGTCTCACAGCTGCTTGACAGTTGTAGGAAGCTTGAAGAAAACAATAAAACATCAACTTCTCCACTGGACTTGTTTCCATTTTGCAAACAAATTTAACAGTAGCCCACATCTATCTCCATTCTGTGGAATATAGAGAGTCTTGAGATGGTCCAGCTGCCAGAATTGTCATCACTTGTGTTTACACTTAAAGATCTGAAGTCCATCATACTAGGTCCTATGCCAAAATAGAGGACAATACAGCAAGTCAAAGTTTGCAAGACCTACCCTGCAGTAAAGCATCTCTGTTCACAATTTCAAGAACAGTCTTTAATCTAGCAATTTTCATTCTGACCCAATTTGATAACCTAATATTTTAAAAGGCAAAAGCCCCCAGGACTACAGTCATGAGAGTCCATTTAATGTCATTCAGTCTCACTAGGAATTTCTTAAGGCTGGGACCTACTTCTCCTCTTGGGTAAGATTCAGAGACATGGTTTACAGTACAGTCTAACTCCAGCAACAACTGGAGTCAATCAAAGTTTCCTGCTGGAGAACAGGAATCCTCATGTGCCTGTGCAGAAACTCCCTTTCATATTTTAAAACATCCTGATGCGGTGAAACACCCTGACTGTTGTCAGAGACGGGACATCCTCAGAGAGTAAGGATACGTTTTGGGCACTACCCTGTTCATTTACTTTGTCCTCAAAAGTGCTGTTTCCTTGAAGGCGACTGTGGACAATTTCTCTGTTGGGCCACAGACTCATGCAGACACCCTGTTACCTTCCTGCTTGTACAAAATCTGCTTCTGTGGGTGATGCTGGTACCTTCTCACTGCCATCTCTACCTGCATCTCTGTCCCACACCATGCACACTTCTGGCTGAGTAATACCAGATGTGCCTCTAGCACATCAGTTTAAATTCCAGAAAGCTTTGCTGGTTTGGGGACGTGCTTTTGCTTGCATGTATCCATGTGAGAGCACTCCTAGTTTCAAGTAACTTTCTTTCCCAACAACAGAGTCGTGATGTCACGTTCAGTATCGCAAAGAGTCAATATGCTCTGTGAGAGAAAAATACCATTTCACAAGTAGTTGGCAAGGAGATAAATTCAGGACAGACTGGAAACTCTGTAAGGTCCCCACGGGCCAGAAAGGTTATGCAGTGGCCTCAGGAAAATGAAGACTACAGGTCAGAGAGTTGTTCTTTTGCAGTAGGCTTCTTCAGAGAACATGGCCAGGGCCTCCAGCCCAAGCCCGCGTGTTGGAGGCTTCTGTCTGTGCAGTGAGTGGTGCCAAATGTCTGTGCTAGGAAGTGACACTTCTGGAACCAGATGTGGCCTTTATGGCTTCCTGGAAAAGCAGCTTTGCAACTGAAAGTCCTGAGGCTTTCTTGCTCTAAGCTTAAAAGAACCGCAAGCGGAGCACTTACCAGAAATCTGCCCACCTCTAAGACAGCAGAGATGTTGTGTAGAGGTTCAGAGGTGGAAATTGGAAGGAACATAAGAAAAGATAACCTTTGAAGAAGCATTTTAAAAAGCTCATCGTCACCAAGTACTTCATTCCGAAAAGCAGCAAAGAGAAATTGAAAAGGCAGTGGGCAAAGTGCATATCCACCCACCTACTGGGTACATGGGAAGACTGAGCAATACCCTTTATTGGTATTGCAGGAGGGGGAAGAAAGATCTGCAGTCTTAAATGAAGTGGCGTATGTGCATCCACAGTGTGAGGATATTTGTGGAGCATCAGTCAAAGAAAGATGATGACGCTACTCAGCAGAAAAAAAAGCATTTCCATTGAAAATCCCCATCTTTATAAAAAGGTCAATAGAAAACAAACACATCAATAAATCATTGTGCATTATTGAGTTCATGAAGTGTGACAAGCTATTCAAAATTCAAATACTTTTTTTCTTCTATTCACTCCACTTGAATGGGAAACAGTGATTTTATCTTGTACAGAACAGAAATTAAGGTCAAAGTAAATTACCAGCATTAATTATTTAGTTCTATCCCTGAACACTGCTTTTCTCCCTAGAAGAATTTATAGGCTTTCTCTTGAAAAATATTCCCTCTCCTTTTCCCATACTCTTGGCACTATTCTTTACGCGACGCTGCTGGTGCGCGTAGGCCTTTCCAGATCTTTAAGCACTTTTTCCCTCTTCAGAGGGCTTTACAGCAGTAAGAAATCTATTTTGTGAGCCGTAGGTGAACTGTTCTCAGTACTGATCTCTCTCTGCTCTTGTCATTCTCTGTGTTAGGAGAGCACTTTGGAGCTTTGTTTATGGACCAGCACGCTGTCACTCTAAGTGCTGCCTAAATACAAAAGGAAAAAGGCTACTTGGAAGCTCCCAGAGCTAAACTTTGAATGCAAGTAAGTATAAAGAGAAAGGGGGAAACGGGGTAAGAAAGCCCACAGGCCTTTCCAGTGTGGAATTCGGAGGCTTTGCAAGGATCTGCTGCACTGAAAGTAGGTTTCAACAAGTTTTTATTTCCATATTCCTTTTTGGACAGTGGAACTTCTCACATTTGTGGGCAGTGAGCTACAGCATAGTCCTAAAATCGGTTGCTTTATGGTAGCGAAGCATTTCTCATGAAATCTAGGACCTCATGAATGATACACTAGGACAGATTTTTTTTAGAAGGTAAATAAGTGACAAACAATACAGCCATTGTCCACTAAGAACCATTCTTACACCAAGAGCTTTTTATAATGACAGCAACATCATAAAAGTGCTTTGATCTATGAAGGATCAAATATCTTTGTTTCCTATTAACATAACTTTCTCTCCCAATGGAGTGCAGAGCATTCCTGATAATGGCACTCTATTAGGATAATTAGAAAAAGATTGTTCAGCTCTACTTCCCCTCTTCGAGCTCCCTGACAAATTTCTCCTTTCGTGTCATTCAGATTTTCTACCCCAAATACCACTGTCATAAGGAAAAAATTTAAGTTTCACATTTATGGCTCAGAAGTTTAGGCTGCCAATGAGATGTTAACCAGGCATTAAAAGATTCTGAAGAAGTAGGAATTACAACCTAGATTGACAATTAAACCATTACTCTTTAAAAAACTAATATTTTTTTATCTAATGTGAGCAAGATTTTAGATAACTATGTCGTGGAGCTTGTAATAATGTAGCAGGAATGTGCCCTGGGTTTATTTGCAAGGGAAGCATGAGAAAGCATTACAGGAAAAGCTTACCCCAGGGATTTGTGGGTGTAATATGACTAGAAGCAGAATTCATATGACAGATGACAGATGGAGGAAGACACTTGTTAAGGGAGTATTCACAGACATCCTATTGGAAACTGAGATTTTTTACTTTATCTTGCCGTGCGACGCTTTGCCTCTTCCATCAGAAATGTAGATGTGAGGTTGCAGGCAGTTGGAGAAAGTGAGTTGTTTCATCAGCCTCCCAGTGCCGTGTGTCCACATGGTTGCTCTTGTGAAACACACGTTTATTTCCCTTTCCAGTTTCTGGTTCAGAAAGCTCATAAGGACAATTTGAGAAAAACTCCCTGTGCAGATTTTGGAAATTCTGGGAGAAAGGCTGTTCCCAGACTCTTCCACTTGGGTGGTGGTGAAGATGGGCGCAAGGCTGGCAATGGGAGTCTTTATGCTTCAATCTGAAACAGGGCATCCTCGATCAGGAAGATGGTTGCCAGTCACAGCAAAACATTCTGAACTGCAGAAAGTAAATAATTGATTAAGAGATCAACTGATAAAACCGATCAAAGGGCTCCAACACCATAAGAGTTATAAGAGAGAAGAATTGCATCAGTCATGCTGAGGAAAGTGACGGCACGAAAGCCAAAGGCATAGAAAACAGACCCCAGCCAAGCAGATGTGGGAAAACAGGGACTAGGAAATCGTCATGTCTGTACAGAAGAGTGGTCAGGAAATCAAAGAAAATAAGCGTATTGGCACTTAACCGTCTTCATATCTTTTTATTCTATAAGAAGAACATGTTCCTATTTGCTTCCACTACCGAAAAATAGAAGCTTTCAACATAAAGTATTTGGAAAGCTGAAGATGGGGCGGGGATGTCCCGAACCTGCTGACGCATTACAGTTCCTGATGCCAAAATCTTAAGGCAGGTGGGACATTAACAAGTGTGATGGAGAAGCCAAGAAAATGGTCAGTACTGCAGCCCAGCTTGACAGCAGTCTCCCAGCCCATGTGCACAACCTAAATACTGCAGCCCAGCACGTGCGCAGGTGGGCAAATTACGACAGGGATGTATGACAAGACACTTATAATGCACAAAGAGCAAAAATGTCCTAGAACATACAACAATCTGCACGCACTTCACTGCTCAGACTGGGATTTTCATGACCATCACCACCACAGTTTCTCCAGTTGGACTCGATTATCTCAGAGGTCTCTTCTAACCTTATGATTCTATTATGATTATGTAAGCCACGTGGAAAAATAACCACTTTATTAGGAAAGCATCCTCTCTTTCACCCTGCATAACTGTTTACAAACTTCTTTAATCACTGCAGTCCTGCTGGCTCAGTGGACCTGAAGGAAAAGAGATGTGAGCTACGCTGGAGAGCCTCAGTTGGAAGGGCATTAAGGCAGAGCTAGAAGCTCAGATTCTACCTCTTGCTGCCTCCAGGAAAAGGCGTCAGGATCCTGTTTTCATAAGTCTGGGTGCTCAGGACTTCAAGGATCCCAGCTCCACCCAGCAAAAAGCCAGGAGGCTGCAGTCGGAGTGCTTGGCTCTGTGAGCTCTTCTGGCGCTAGAGTACCAGCACACAACCTGACTCACACCTCTAGGCGCGATGGCACTGTACTGTGAACTAAACAGTCCAAGGCTATTCTGTGCCTTCAGAGCGTAATCCAGGTCTGCACACTTACAATCCCTCCAGTCTCTCTTTCCCTCAAAATAGAATGGTCTTGTCGATAAACTGTATTGGGAACTGTATCCGGTCCACTTTAATTCACTAAACGATACCTGCAACGGATGCTGCACAGGCCAAAACCATGCCAGGGAGTCTGCTAACGTCATGGTGAGCTTTTAGCCTGCGTGTGAGTCCGTATCTTGCCTAATCACACTAATACAACCAATGTTTCTGCAGTTTCTGGCAAAATCAGACAGTTCAGAGGGACAGGGTCTAGAGTTTGGGTTTAGCATCGTATAAATGTGTTCAGCAGACCTAGAAGCACTATGTCCCAGGCAATGGGGTCAGTTCCTGACTTTGCCTAGAGACTTTCCAGTCCACTCCATCATCCAACTGCCTGTGATCTAGCAAACACAAGCCCCAGTTTTGAATGAGGTCCAGTAGCCCGTCAGCAGGTGCCTCGTGACTCGATCAAGGCTTCTTGACTCTAAGTTTCTGTGGGTGACTCTCTATGTAGCCGTTTGTCCCAATTACTATTTAGGATTTTCCGCCGCATCAGAAATCAGAATGTATACAGCACAGGGAGCGAGCTCAGGTCCTGGTGTTGTACCTCCATGTTCTCCACTCATCTACACATTGGGTGAGAGAAGGCTGAAACTGTTTTCATTGCTCCATTTCAACAAAGGCTTTTCATAATGTAAAGCCTCTAGAATGCCTAATAGAACTGGACAGGGAAAAAGAAGGCAGAAAGATATACAAATATAATAACCAAGCACAACCTTTGATCTAGGTTGATCTGATAAAGCCCTGGCACAGGCCCTTCAAAAACAATTTAACATAGCACTCTGGAAGGATTACACTGAAAAAGTGATAAAAGCACAGGCTTTGTGTTCATTGGCACTTCAGAGACACTGACCCACTTACCTGCTAATCACAGGCAAAGCCTTTTTTGCCTCATAGCTTAATCCCACTGCTCATTTTCCTACCTCCCATCATGCAATTATAAATCCATTTACATTATTTACGGTGTGATATCTTTTGCTCTCTGCACTATTCTGCAGCCAATCCATCAGATGATACCGGAGTTTTTCAACCAGAAAACACGTGGAATTAGGACTTCCTAGTTACTGAGTCAGAACTGCTCCACTCACATTTGGTGCACAAGTGCCACATGCGAGTCTTTCAGGACTTGGCTCAGCTGGAGCAAGCAGACCAACTACAAAACAAGGAGGAAGTTTTCTGCAGTCTAAATAAGATGTTGCCCATAATTCACTCTTTGGCTTTATCCAAGTCTCCTACATTTGTCTTCTGACAATATAGCACAAAATACACTAGGGATTGCTGGCTGAAAAATCTTTAAAGGGCAAGAGAGTCTTGCCTCTTTTTTCTGCATCCAGAGATGTGGGGGGAAGAAAGGAACAAAAAAATAAGACTAAGGCTTTCTCAGAGAGAATTACTGTCACCAAGACACGCTTGCTTCTATGACGTCCAACTTCTGCTTAAAGAAAACATGCGTCTACACGATATTCTTCCAGTTAGTGCCTTGTATAGTTAACAATGCTTCAATCGTATATTTGTGCACAGTAACACACCGTGAAAACCTTTGGTTTCAGATCAAAAAGGAATGAATGCATCGCAAAGACCAACAAAATCCTCTCGATAACAAAGAGCACATTATCTTCTATAAATAGGCTGATTTGGTGGACAGGGAATGCTGAAAGCTGTTGTGAATGACTGTTCCCTGTGTAGCACATGTATCTTAAAGCCCTTGTCTCTGTACTCCGAAGTTTATCACAGCCTTCTGAGTCCATACTGGGTGCTCCTCCCAAAAGACAACATAGACTGTCCTACTGACTGCTAGCACCAAAGGCTGGTGTGAAACATAGTTGCTGATGTCTCCAAACTTCTGTAGTAGCATGGAGGGACATAGGTTCCTCTAAGAAATTCATTCAAGTAGGGAGCTTACCTCAAATACTGTAATGGGGGTACAGAGTACCCAGGTACATCAGGGTCCTCTGCCCACTACCTTCAACTGGCGACTGGTTAAGGAGGCAAAGAAGAGTCCATGTTGTCCACACTGGGGTGTGCATTTGCTACAGAGTCTGGTCTTGCTATATACCATCTGCTATGTCTATCATCAGACCTTCAGCTTACCCAGCACTGGTGTCTTTAGGCACAGCCTCAGGTATCTTAAAAAATTTGTGAATGTTATTTTGTTTGTCCTTTGTGCAGGCAGATTTTTAGTTGATCCCTTAATCATTTTATAGGAACATTGGCATCACACCTGTAATCACACAGTTTAGAGACACTGCCCTTTGGAAAGCAGCCCTCACTCTTCTTGTTCTATCTATGGCCACATAAGGAATGAACTGTCACTGCTGTCTCAACAAGAGATCAGACAAAGTTTGGCTTCTCTTGACCGTGCAGTTCTCAACAGTGCAGGTCTTGGTGGTGACCTTCCTACCAGAATCTACCCAACCACTCCTGGCAGAAAGAGGTGCCGTAAGATCGCTTTTAGAAGAGAAAGGAAGTACACAGAAGACTCCAGAAGTGGAAGGAAACCTCAGGAGGTAAAGATGAAAGCTGGTGGGAAAGCTAGATGTGACTACAGTGGGCAGGGACTTAAAAATATGGGCTATTCCTGCATCACACCATCACAATCAAAATTTCCTTGTGCAAGCTTGTAGGAGCAGATCTTCTGCCTCCCTACGGCATTAGCTCTGGTCAATACAAAAGCAATATATATCACTGCTCTCAAGACCCATACTTAGAAGTTCCCAACCAGCCCCACAGTTTTCTCAAACTGAGCAGAAAAGAGTCTGACCTAACTAGAAGGGTCACAAAGCAGAGCCAGACTGACAGTTGTCACAAAAATAAAAAGAAGATATGGAAATCGGCGAGGATTACCACCTCAAAGAGCAAACATGCCTTGCAGATCACCTGTGGCCATCACATGCTGTGACAGCAGTGAGAAATTAATTCAAAATCATTCTCTTTTTCAAAGACACAGAGTTTTTCCAAGCTCGGACTCTCTGAAGGAAGTCACTTGTATGACAGCATCGCTGGTTTTTCTGTGCTATTTTCTGCTAGATCCGGCCCTGCTCTCTGCACTGAACGGCTTCCCCCCGTTTGCTCTTTATTTACTGAGCTATGATACGGTCACTTCTGCCAGTACCACAGGTGCAGCACTGCAAACTTTATGACTGGATTTAATGCTCCCATTAACAGAGAGCAAACAGACACATAGATAATTCATTGCCAACAATTTTACAAGGCTAGGTTTCAGTTACAAGCCATACTCTGCTTTATGATCTGCTACTCAGATAGGACAACAACAAATAGTAGTATGCAATAAAGAAGAAAAGTAGCAGTTAACGTCTATATCCTCTTTTAAGCCAAATTTTTATCTTGGGTTCCTTGCAAACATTAAGCCACCTTACAGATAAGGATAAGCTAACACCCCTGCTCTGTTCTTCAGAGCAACAGATATCCCCTGGCATGGAACACTGGCAGACACTGGGAAACAGCCCTTTTCCGCTCTCATCTCTTTCCTAACCACTCCCTAAAACCAATGGGAGGATGACCCTCAGACCCAGGTTGAACAGATGAGGACATCTGCTGGTTTTAGTCTAGGTTCCTCACGTAACATACAGCTCCATCTATTTCAGTGCACTGTAACTACCCCAGTAACCTGCTTGGAATTCCTAAAGGATTTGAAAGATGAAAGTCAATGCTGCTACATCTTTCTTTGTACTCTATCCAAACCAGTTAGGAGCATCACCACATCTACAATTACACTCATTACAGAACAGAGATAAGAGTTGTATATATGTTTGATAAAGTTAAGGAGTAGGTGCTCCCTATATTCTTTACAAGAAGGTAACTCCTAGCAGGATCTTTCTTCCTTTCCTTTTTTTTTTTTTAATTTGACTTACTCACTGTTCCCTTTCTCCTTTTGCCTCAGTTTAAGAATCTTGCAGATGAATTGGAGAATCACAGGAGTAAAGAGAAACGGTCATGCCAGGGTTCTGTCTCGCAGTCCCAGGCAGTACGATTCAAGGCACAGTAGCCACAGGTACAAGGGCCCCCGAGCACAAGCCACATGACGAAAGTGAAATTAATATAATTCAAGGAAAACAAGTTATTTCTAGAAACACGGAACAGTTCATAGGTCACAATGTGGGAGCTCCATTTTGTCTCGTTTACGGATGGTCAAATAGGCCACCTGGGTAGTGACCTCTAACTGTAAGAGCCTAGGAGTGCCAGCTGTCCACTATATTCAGTAGAGCACCAGGGATGAACAAGAGGTAACAGGGCAACTGGCAAATGCTAAAGCTAATAGCAAGCTGACAGTGCACCAATCTTCTTGCAAGCCTACACTGCTCTTCTGAAGAGGTTCCAAAAGCTCAGTCACAGAACAGGAGGTGCCCAGCTGACATCTATAGCACACTGATTGCAAACTGTTGTTGCACTACAGCTCAGATTTACCTGCTGCTCTTGACTAATTGAAGTCTTTCCCAGTCTTACCAGAACAGATGCTAGCTCCAGCTTTTCTCAGTACTACAGTGAGGCTTTCTGTACTCACTTCCAAAAACTTCCATTATCAGACAAGTTTGGAATTCTTCTCTACCTTATTTCATGTCTTATTTCTACTTCTCTTTCTTATCTCATGTCTTTGTGTTCTCTGCTTCCTGTATACCTACACTGTTTCTCTTTATGTCCAACATCTTCATCCATCTCTGAAAAGCTTCATACCCCTGAGGCCAGGTGAATCAACTCACTTGCTATTTTAGGTAACGTCCCTATGACACTGAAAATTCCCGGACTGTTTTTAGGTTTTACGCATAAACACAAAACACACGCTACAAGTCTTCATCTTTCACCTGAAACAGGGCCTGTGGAACGTAGAAGGGAATCACGTCTGCTTTTAAGAGTTGCTAATCCATCCCCAATAAATAATGCTGTATAAAACACAATTAACCAATGGGTGTAGATCAGGGGTGTCAAACTCACAGCCCACAGGCTGAAGCTGACCCTCCACTTTATCTGTCCCACCACCTTGTTTCTACCCAGCAGCAGTGCCAAACTCCTGGCCCCTACACTGCTGCCAGCACGCCAGTCACGTGCATAGCATGTACGACGCACGTGACACTGCAGGAACAGGAGCAGGAGGACAGCAGGAGCTGTGAGTTTGACACCCCTGGTCTAGATGAATGACTAGATTCATCCTTGAGCCCAGTGAAAATCAATGTGTCTTGCAGAAAAATACTTATTCCAAACTTTAAAAATCTATAGGAAAATAGAAGTGTCAGTTATCTCAGAAATGTTAAGAATACTTAAACATGTGTTTAAATTTCTTTATGACCTCTCTGCTTACATCCTCACATTGCTTCCCTCTGTGCTTTTTTTTCCAGCATGCCTTCACCTTGCAGTATTGAAAAGCATACGTATTGCAAAGCTAAGTCTAACTTTTGTGAAAACTAAGCATCACGCCAAACCAGAAGTTGAGCACTGTCTTAATGAGCACTAAAATGACTAATACTGGTGCAGATGTTCTTTATGTAGGTCTTCACTGAATATACTGACAAAACAAACAATAAATAATTCCATATAATTTTCTTCACAATAAGTTCAGTAGAGCGTTTTGTTCATGTTGCTGTCTTTGCAATAGCCAGGAAACAAAAATAACTGTACTAGTTGTAGTAGTAGTTTGGTGCGGTACAATTAAATACCTAGACTGTGTTTCCAGAAAGACTCAAAACTAAATGCTAAATAATCAGATCACTATTCATAAAGGAGTTATTCTGAGCATAGAACAAGAAATAGCATAGTTCTATGTTAAAAATTACTGTCCTTGCCTGCTCTAGCAAGCGCCTTAAGCAGCTAGTGCTTTGCTTGGTTGACTGGAGTTATCCTTGCTTCCCAGTTATTCACCGGTATTGCCCATAAGCTGTAAGTTATTTTTTGCAGAACAGAAGTCCTCAGGAGAGATCACCGATTTAAAAAACTGGTACGTGGATTAATTTAACACCCTTGGTTAAATTTCATTGTCCCTGGTGATGAATTAAATAAGCTTCGCAAACAACATAAAGAACCTAGCTTGTTTCTTAAACAGAACAACTTCGTAACTACCAGGATTGCAGAGCACAGAAAGGACTGAGCGCTCACTGCAGGCTGGTGGAAGCACTGAACCATTCCTAGAAGTTTGTTACCCAGCAGTGAATTTTATTTTATATTAAAAAATATGTAGGTTCCTCATACTTCTTCATTCCAGCTTGTAAATGAACAATTCCTATTAGGTGCCACTTTCACATACCATTAAGGCAAGCAAAATAGGGTCAAAAAGCTACATACAAAGTGGGACTGTTTTAATTAAAACAATATGGATTAAGATCAACGGAAGACAGAACCTTGCGGGGGTTTGGTTCCCTCTCCCCTTATCTCCAAGCACATGAGAAGCCATGAAAGCAGAGCACCTATGATTAATCCTTGATGAACATATAAAGCTTAAGGTCTCCTTAGAAAGAGACACTAGGCCTTTTGTTATAAAGTCACTGTACAGCACAGCATGAAAGGTAATAAATTAACAGTCTGAAGTATAAAACAAGCCTAAGCTACGCAATATATCAAGACAGCAACAAAAGTGCCGTTGTCCTTAACCTTAACTTTTTGTATTTGTAACAGTAGAATAGGTAAAATTGTATCATGCTACGATAAATACTGCAGGTGTTCAGGTGTTGTCGTGGAGAACTATCAACCCGTTATCAGCAAAGCTTTAGAAAAACACTTTGAAAAAGTTAAGCAACCTGTGTGTAAGCCAGCATTTACCCTGTGTTAAGTGGTTTTAATAAAATAATTAAATACTGCACTTCTACGGTCTATGCCTTTTTCATTCTGAGCTCTACCACCTAAAAGTTGGAAGAAATCAGGAAACCACTCTACAACCATGAAAAATGGGCTTAAGCCAGATTTTCTGATACTGATTGTGTGGACTGCAGGGAAATCTGGCCATTAAAACAGGTATTTGAAGTTTTAGTAACAATTCATGCTTAAATCTGAGTTACCTAAAAGGTGCAGAATCAGGCTCCACTCACCTGGATGAAAACCAGGATTTTTTACTTTTCTCTCCTTCAAAAGAGCTGCTTTATGTGTAACTTCAGATAAAGTAAAGGTACTGAAAGTTAGTGGAAGTTTTATATCACAAAACACTGTTTCATTTTCAAAGATAAAGACCATTCATTCACGAGCAACTGACATCATCTACCTGGACTTGTGCAAAGCATTTGACACCATCCCACACACGATATCCTCGTTTCTTAGTTGGAGAGACATGGATTTGATGGGTAGACCAGACAGTGGGTAAGCAACTGACGATCGAGTCACACTCGAGAGCTGCGGTCAACAGCTCAACATCCAAGTGTAGCTGAGTGACAAGTGGTGTACCGCAGGGTTTGGTATTGGGACTGTTTAACATCTTTGTCAGAAACGCAGACACATTGGGATTGAGGGTACCTGCAGCGTCGGCCACTGCCAACAAGCTGTGTAGCGCTGGGAAAATCGCCAAGCTGTGTAGTTGGGGCAATCCCAAGTATTGTTACAGACTAGGAGATGAAGGGATGGAGAGCAGCCTTGCTAAGGACTTGGGGGTAGTGGGGTTGATGAAAAGCTTGCAACTCTGAAAGCCAACCATATCCTGGGTTGCATCAGAAGAAGCAGGGTCAGCAGACAAAGGGAGGTGATTCTGCCTCTTTAATTTGGCAAGACCCTCACTTGCAGTACTGAGGCCACATCCCAGGTTCTCAGCAGGGGAAACACATTGACCTATTCCAGAGAAGGGCCACAAAAACCATCAGAGGGATTGGAGGCAGGCTTGAAAGGGCTGGGGTTGTTCAGCCTACCGAAGGCTTCAAAGAGATGTTACAGCAGGCTTCCTTTAAGTACGGGGAGGCTACAAGAAAGCCAAAAAGAACATTTTGCAAGGGCATGTCATGACAGGACGAGAGGGTAAAGGTTTTAAACTGGAAGAGGGTAGATAACAGACTAGATACAGAAAAAAATTCTTCACAATGAGGTACTAGAATAGGTTGCCCAGAGAAATTATGAATGCCCCATCCCTAGAAGTGTTCAAGGCCAGGCTGGATGTGGCTTTGAGCAATCCCGTCTAGTGGAAGGTGTCCCTGCCACTGGCATGGGGGTTGGAACCAGATGATCTTTAAAGGTCACTTCCTCCACCCTTCTATGATTTTATGATTCCTGGCCTGCTAACAAGTTACCTATTCAAAAGGTGCTAAAACCATCTTCTGATGTAAAAAAAAAAAAAAATAGGTGAAAAGAGAACCTGACTCAGTGGGCTGACAATCTCTCTCTGCAAATCTACATGTAGTGACTTTGGAAAGCTTTTCATTAAAGGTGAAAAGGACAAAATACAAAATGTACTTTCTATTAATGATGTGGTATTTTTTTTTTTTTACAGGAATAGTTGTCATGGGACAAACATCTGTGTACCTGATACAAGAGTAGGAAAAAAACTTGAGATGAAGTTATTCTAAAGGTCCCTGTTGTGGATGTAATGACATTCCCCTACCTCTTGATCAAAACAACAGAAGACAACAGATTGCTCTGTAAAAAGCTCAGCTTGTATTGAAAATATCTGTAAAAACACCTGTAATGCTACAAGGTAGTACAAATACAAAACAGATCAATAGCAGCTTTCTTTAAACTGTTAAACTTTATTATAAATTAAAATTTCTTTACAAAAAATTGCACATAATTGACCACTCTTAGGTTCTGATGCACTGGCATTTGCAATAGTTTCTTTAATCTTCAAGTTTAATAGTCTCTGCCGTGAGTCCAATGCAGAAAAGGGCAGTAAGCAACCCTCTTAGAGCCTTCAAGTGCAAGAAGCATACTTGTGGCCACGGCAGTTACACTTTCCTTAAGAGCGGCTGCTTTTGTTTTAAATCCTGTAATGAAAAAGTCTCAAAAAAGGTTTAAAAAAGGAAAAACCCACAATGGACTACTTGTTTTTTTTCTGTAAACACAGCCCAGTAAATTAATCCCAAACACATATCTCTCAGGCATCAGCGAGAGTGTCAAGTGAATCAGGAACAGCAAAACAAAGAAAAGGGAAAATAAAATGTAAAAAAATAATGTCTGTCATTTTGATTAACTATACTTACGTACATGACGTTATGAGATTCTGGCAGGGCCCAGAAGCAAGGCCAGACAGGAAGTTCATTTTTCCATAGGAGGGTCACGTTAATTGCTTCCAGGTTCTTGGAAGGCAGACTGAAGACTTGATATGCTGAGCAATACTCATCTGCCTTACACAGATCTTAGGCATGGATCAGCCTGAAGAATCATTCAACTGATTTTGGCATTTAATAGGACTTACGGCTGACCATGCCCAGCGTTCAGTGATTCTTGCTTTCTGTTCTGTAAGTGTTTAAATTTAAAAGCTCATCTAGGCTGACTCCAACCTCTTGGCACTTGGAAACTAGTTTTCTCAGGTTATCAGTTTTACCTCCTCCTGATGCTTCAAACAAGAGTTGCTGTAAGAGATGGGGAAGCAGATATAAGATTTAGCCAGAGCATGAGCATCACCACATCTATGGATATGGGATATGCAGAAAATTTATATGAAACCTCAAACTGAATCATAATGAGAAAACATTACATCTTTCCACAGTGATGCACATAGAGGTAACTTCTGAAGGGCTCTCTGATATAAATGATGGACCTGTAAAATAAAAACAAGTATTAAAAGTCAGCACAATTTTGTGCACTAAAAATGAGTGAACTGAAACAAAAAACTCCTGCAATAATTTTGAAAATCTGCTTTTAGAAAAGTTTCAAAGTCAAGCATTAAATTGTTACTAAAAGCAAAGGCAAGTTTATGTCTGACCTTAATTCTGAACCTTGTATGCATGGGATTAACTACATGAGGACATTTATTTTTCTCCACAAGACTCTTGCCTCATTCATTGCACAGGATGGAACACACTGAGGGAATTAAGCAGCTTACTAAATATTTCTTTCACTGCTCAGTACGTAGTCTCAAGGTCTTGCTTACTACATACTATGCCAACCCTACAAAGAAAGTAACTGTTTCATAGGCTTTTTTCCTTCAGCATATATCTGTGCTTTAACAATCAGTATGCATCTATAAAACCCTAAAAAGAAAAAAGGAGTTTACTAGTTTTATGGTTAGAAATGGAGGGCCAAAATGTTTACTGCAAGTATTTGCTCAAGTCTCCTTCAAGTATTGGTATCTAAAGTATCAACTTTAATTGGAGAGTCATTAGGGAAAGTAGTTGTTGGCCTTTTAAATACTCATACCCATTTTGATATTCTTCTATCAGACCTTTATAGGACCTGCTGAAAGGAACTGATGATTGGTGCTCCAAGAAATCCAGGATCTGAATCACAGCTCACTCCGAAAACAGTATCTATCATGTTTACTAGAAAATCCAGTTATCTGAAACAGTCACTGATTTGCATATACAGTTGTAAGCACTCACTACATCCCAAACTAAGCCCCCTTCCCAAAAACCCAATCGCACTGTGTGTACCTACGTAAGTGATTTTACTCCACACCATGCAGGTGGTTGCAGAAAGGAACCGCAAGATTTCTTCTAGGTGTAATCCAGCTACAATTTCTTTACATATTCCTTCATTCCAATAGGTTCATTTCCTTTAAGGACTCTTTTTTTTGACCGATTTGAAATATATTTTTCTAACTTTCAAACCAAGCAAAGCAGGGATCTTTTAAGTCCGCAGCCTCACAATAGGCAGTGCCTTAAAATGTAGTCCATCTAATACAATGACTGAAGCAAAAATCTGTGATTAATTACAGATTAAACCAAACCATCACAGAGGCAGAATTAAGGTTGAATAGGTAATCATGCCTTTGACACCTCCTAACCTGGAACTATTTGATCTTACAAACCAAGTAACTGTGTGCTTGGGAAGTATTCTTTTAAAATATTCTAGGAGACAGTAAAAAACTGAAAGAGAAGATTTTATATGGAGTCTAATAGCCATGCTATCCATTATGGATCAGTTACAGCTTTAATACAGTTTCAAAGAGATTACTGACAAAAAAAAAGGATGCTGAGAATCTGTCCCTATAAAAATGACAAAATAAGATAGAGAAGCTCAGAAACACCACAAACAAGCAGTGAGTCACAAATCCAGGGCCTGTAATCCTGCTAATACACAGCATCTTTCCACAAGCAGAAGAATATTTTGAAGGTGATAGCAACAATATTACATCAATCCATTCCGTTTGAACTGAAAAAGTGACTCAGTTGATGTGCCAAAAACCTCTTGTATTTGTATGTAGTAATAAAAATATTTACTCATTGGTACTTTGGGAAGGGAAACTTATTTTTGAAGAAAGAACTGATGTCGTTGGTGGGGTCAGGACCTACTTGAACTCTCTACATATGTTAGNTGTCCCTATAAAAATGACAAAATAAGATAGAGAAGCTCAGAAACACCACAAACAAGCAGTGAGTCACAAATCCAGGGCCTGTAATCCTGCTAATACACAGCATCTTTCCACAAGCAGAAGAATATTTTGAAGGTGATAGCAACAATATTACATCAATCCATTCCGTTTGAACTGAAAAAGTGACTCAGTTGATGTGCCAAAAACCTCTTGTATTTGTATGTAGTAATAAAAATATTTACTCATTGGTACTTTGGGAAGGGAAACTTATTTTTGAAGAAAGAACTGATGTCGTTGGTGGGGTCAGGACCTACTTGAACTCTCTACATATGTTAGATTGGCAGAGCCACCCTTCCAACTACTTGGAAAGATAGTTGCTAGCATCTTCCAGCACAACAATCCTTCCTTCCCTCTACTGTATTTTAAGTGCTAGCAACCTCCACCAGGTTAAAAAAAATAAGTGGCAGAAGAGTACAGCCACCCCTAGTAAAGGGAAAGATACTCACAAACAGTACACTCAACTATTCATGAAAAATCCATTCTACTAATTGCCAAAAGTTATTTCTCACACTTGAGACAAATGCTTCAGTGTTTACACACAGTATTTCAACTATCTTGAAATCCTGGGTTTAAGAGATGATGATTGCTTTGGATAAAGCAAAGAATAGAAAGTTTTACAGAATCTTATAATTATTCATTGTAGTAATCTGTGTTAACTTACTTCTCTTTGTCCCATTAGAAAGCACTCGGCAGCAATGGCTCTGAGGAAAAGAAATATATGAAAATATTTATTCTTGAATGATTTTAAATGCCATTAGTGGCAGAATACTGACTGTGGAATGGAATTACTAATTCCTTGAATAGATATTTACTAACTTCCAGTCATGTTAATCTACAGTGAAAAGACAAAAATAGTCATTTTTTAAAAACAACCTTACATGAGCAAGACATTTCAGTGGTTCCCCATTATGAACAAACACTGAAGAAAAAGATCAGTTCAGCATCACTGGATAATGGAGATTACTGCTATTGTGATATATAAAGGGGAGGGTAGAGAGGGGGAGACAGAAGTCAATAGTTGAATTAAAAATGCAACTTTGTAAATACATCATTCATATTTATCTGCATAATATCCATCCACATACGTTTCCCCAAGAGGGAAATTCTATTTCTCATTTTAAAGAAGCAATAGTACCTCTGTTGTAACCAACAGTTACTGTTTAAATAATACGCTAATGAAAGAGTCTTCCAGTACAAGCCCAACTGGAAGGGCAGTTCAGATTTACCTTTGTGATGTAAACCTTACAAAAAAAAGCAATATCTATGAAAACAGATGTATGACTGTTGCATTACATTTTCCAGATGGCCAGGCATGTTGGGATATTATATGTAAACATCTTGGCTTGCAGTTTCAGAATCTGAACATTGCTCTCCTCCCAGTATCGCAGAAGCAGTCTGTAAAAGGCAATCATGAGAAAGGAACACTGCTCTAATCACTGGGAACAGAAAAGCAAACCTAAGATATCAATGCATTACACAAACCATAACTAATCTTAGCAAAGAGCTTCAAGTAGGAAAAAACACCCAAGCTGCCGTCTATAATGTTGACTGAACACGCTCACAGAACATAAAAAAAAACCCTCCACCCTATAAAGTTAAGACACACTTTCAGACAATAACTAAAAACTGAAATTGGAAAGAAAATATAATCCCAGCACACTACAAGATCCATTTTTAGCATGCACAAGGTAACCATACATTTGAAAGGAGGCTAATCAGTTTTAGTCACGTGGCTAAGAAACTCTTCAGTCAGTTCTGGCTCACCCATTTCACGCAGAATCGACATTGTATCAACATTGTCTAAAGAAGTTCCATCTAGACAGAATCTCATCTTGCTTTAAAATGCAACCATTCAACCTCTACGTGCCAAAGGCAGGTATTCAATCACACTCTCAACCACATGCACACTTGTTCAAAGTCTTGCTTTGGGGTCATTGCTGATGATGAACAGGAAGTGTCTGGGGACTTGTCAAAACCATTCAATCAAATGTTCATGAGTTCAGTGCAGCGAAGAATGTTAAAAACATGGAGTCTCTAATCCTGGAAGAGTGCATTTTGAAATACTATTCAAGCAACAATGAGTGTGATGCCTACATTAACTATTTTAGTTTCCCATAACATTTTTTGAAATTAAGAATGCTTTACCTTTGCTAAGTAAATGTCAAGTTAAGCCTGAAGCTAACACTGTTACATACTGGTGTATTCAGTTTTACCTATTCTGTGTTGGAACTATACTTAATAGATCATTAAGTAACAAGACTTTAAAGTATCTGACATTTCTCTACACACTTTAAGTTTTGACCATTTGTACTCATTGTGCACAATGCAGAGTTGATTTCTGTATAATTGTAACCTTTCTGTAGATTGAACAGAATACAAAAAAAGCTTGAGATGTCAGAAGGCACAATATTACTCAAGCAACATACAATAATAGAGGAAGAGTTTTACTTTTGTAGTACAAAGCAAATCAGGCATGTCTTGCACAAAAACCAGTAGTTATGCTAACCCACTGTTTGCCTTGATTACAAGTATTTTTACATACCTCAGTGCAAGTCCAGGATTAGCAGGCATAGTAGAACAAAACCGTTCCAAGGTTTTGGAATGCTGAGATTTTGGAATGCAGCTCAGATAAAAAAGAATTACCTGTAGAATTTGAATTATAAACATTAATCCATTTTATAGCCATCTAATTTTGCTAAGAATAATGGAATGACAGACTATGAACATAATGACTAAAATGACCTACAGACCTTATCAACTACCAACTTAAGCTGCAAGCGTACAGAGATCAATTTTTTTACTGTCAAATTGCTAACACCACATATTTCAGTTCTAACCTGCATTTAGTCAGTAGACAGAAACATGCTGGATGCTAGCAAGAAGGGGCCCAGGATTTCTATAAGTTTTATTTTGTCAAAGTGCTCAACTTGTATTTACTCCTACTTCTACTTCACCTCTTCTGTTTCTTAACTATTGTAATTTCTATGATCAAAACTGACAGCTTAAATACTGTTTCCATCTGCCAGTGTTACAGGCCTCCAGACCCCTCTTGCTCAACTACCTCTTCCCTCCCTTAAATATTTTCCTCTTTTCTCAAGGAAAGAACAGTTTGTCATTAGAAGCCGTATAAACAACATTAAAGCATTAAATTTTCTTTGCCTTACACCCCAAAAGATGACTGTTAGAAATCTTCTGCTCAACACACTATCAGATACTTTTTCTATACTAATTGCTAGCTCACAGCATTCATAGAGCACTGGTACTGCATCTGAATACGTAAACTACAGGTACCTGATAAAAGGTCAGTCTCTTGTTTAATTAAAGCTGTCCACATACATTTTTACCTTATTATGAAACTCATAATTGGTCCAATAATCAGCAGTACTAAAAGGAATTGGGTATCGTGTGGGGACTGTAACCAGACATCTGTTCACTAGGTCAGTAAAAAGCTTGAATTCTTGAACTTTGTTATTGGATCCAACAACTTTGCTATTGATAAAAACAAGGTAACTGGAAGAAAAAGAACAGAAGAAAAAAAGATAGTTCTGATAGCCTTCACTTAATATTTTGACATTCATTTACTTTCCTCCCTTAAGAACTTACTCCAGCCAGATGTTCTGTACAGTTTCCTGCTGCATCACTGCCCCCAGAGCTGCTTCATAAGCATCCAGTGCTTCTCCGACACTTGCATGAAGAGACTGGCACAAACTGTTCATATTAAAAGTTAAAAAGTGTTCAATGTCAAATAGTGCATGTTCCTAAATATTAAGAGTAGGAAACAATGAGACCTTCCCATTTCAAGATGCAGATAAGGAATACAGAAACCATACAGTTCAAAATGCAACTCTTCACTAAAATAGAAATGAAGTATTATGAACTGTCTTCTACTCTTGTAAAGAACTCGTTTAATAATCTTTAGAATAGGGATGCTCTGACTGCTACAGAACGAAGACAAACCTTGAGCATCCATCTGGAAAGCTCCAGAAAAATACAATTTCTAAGTTGGATTAAAACCACTTGAGAAATGGTATCAGATTGTTGCAACAGAACTCATTCTCCAAAACAAATACTACTAGGGATGCAGAGTAGAAATATGGTGATTGTGTCAGGAAAAAAAAACCCTGACAAGAACAGTCAAAATCCCTCTTAATTTTGTTTCACAGCTCCTCAAAAATACCTATGGTCAGAACAACATATCAGACTTCAAAGGCAGAAGTAGACACACTTCTTGACCAAGACTTCTTGAACAACCCTTATTTCAAAGTGTAAAAAAAAAAAAAAAGGTGTCAGTCGTGAGGAGAAAAGCCACTCGAAGACAACTACAAAAATACAATGTAAGATAGAACTGATGGTACTACTATGCTACAGAACCCTCTTGACCAGGGCACGTGATCAGAGTGCCCGATTCTACTCCTGCTTTCCACAAGAACTACAAACTCAATCACGAATTTGCTACTGTAAAAAAGCATGTGCATATGCTTGTATACACACATATTAGACACACACATGCATCTTTCCTAGTAAAACACTGTTTCTGAACTTTGACTTCAATCTATTTCCACTGGGTAAAAGTGAACTTATGTCTCTTCACTCTCACCTGAAAAAGGGAAAGACAAATACACAGGCCCCATATAACACTTACTGTAGCAAATCTCACAGAAACTCAATTAGCTCTGAAAGTAATTTAGGCACTTTCCTCTTAAAAGCAGGTGCTATAATAAAGTATCTAAGAAGTTTCTACTGTGCAAGTACCAAATTTAAAATTGAACTTGAAAAGTTATTTTTTAAAAAAAAAAACAAACCAAAACCCAACAAATCCCAATTAATTTTAATCAGTATTAATGGGCAGCTTCAAAAGAAAACATTAAGATAATGTAATCTGAACCTTACATAAAGACTTTACTTGAAACCCACATATTTTACCTGTTTATAAAGTTGTCCACCAACTAAAAACTACAAGCAAGTGTTGAAGGAATTCTGAGGAGTCCTGACTTTGTATCTGATGCATTATCATCTTTGTCCCTTTACTTATCTGAAAAGCCAAGCTACTTGAAGACTGGCAAACCCAGACCATGAAGCGATAAGCTTCTTAAAGACCCTAAGTCAATACCTCACTAACTACAGTTACACCAAGAAGTCATAGACAGCTAATAGGCTGGTCCTTACCAATCTTGGATATTGCTGCTATCAAAAAAAAAGGTGGAAGAAACAAAAAGAAGATTGTGTATGTGTGACAAACATCTGTCACCTTTGCAATCTCTTGCAGAGGCAAAGGTTACTTCCCTGCATTACTTTGCTACAGAGAAGCATCTGTTCCAGTTTCTATAGCCTGTTGATAGTAGTTCCATGAACAGTGAGTCAAAGAACATAGGGAGATCAGGGCTAACAGTTAAACAGAGTCAGGGAACAATCGTAAAATTAAAGGGAGACAACTGAAATTCAGAAGAAAAAGAAAGCTACTACCAGTAGAGACGTAGAACAAAACTGAAAAAATATTGTTTTGTAGAAGAATGCACCAGTTACTGTTACCAAGGGGCAGAATTTCTGAAAAATTTCTCAAGTGGAGAATTTAAGTTGATGCTCAATTCATGTAAAATTGTCTCTGTTGTGCAGCAGGTAGGCAGGTTCTCTAAGGTCTGGTAGATCATTTAATGAATGTTCTGCTTTTGAAAATGCAATTTACTCAGATCCAATATACACTTCTCAAAAATACTTCAGAAAGTCTCACCAGTAGATCTGCCACAAATACGGGATTTGCTGGTTTACAACATCATCTGTAAGATGTTCTTTATACAGGGGTGATGTAAATTCAATTGGCATTGGAAAATTCAAGAGATATCTACAAGAGAAAAAAGTAATAGTAAATGAGAATATCCCTTTACATGGAGGAGAGTCCTATGCGGATGCAGCAGATCCTAAATCCAGTTCACTTGACCTCTTGAAAAAGACGCACTTATCCTAGCTTTTAACTCCAGATCAAATTTACAGAAAGCACAACACTGAAATAAAGGAGCAGTTTATATAGAAAGCATTTATGCCCTCATTATGTACAAAGTTAAACGTTGCTTTATATTTCAGACTCTGGCCCCTGTATCGCAATGAAATACATCAAGTAAGGTACAATTGTCTACCTACAGGCAGCTAAAACTTAATGCAAACAAGCGTAAACAGGAATAAAATCTAACACCTAACTCAGAGAAAAACATTTCAAAGCCTCATCCATATAAGCTTGAGCACAGAAAGTCTTCCTTTGAAGGCCTTTAGAGGCAAGTGCCCTATAGTCAACAGTTGAGCATTTCAAAACATCAAAAAGTCTAGGTGCTAAAACTCAAGTGGAAATTCAGCAGGCTACATACAAACCTCTGCCTTTTCAGCAATACTGATCTGCTGATTAATAGCGTGCTGGACCTCTGGATTAAGGTCTTTTGCTAGTGCCCAAATATAGTACTTTAGGAGTGCAATTTTAAAGCTCTTAGCTTTGGTGGGGCAGGGGGAGGCACCAAAGCAAAACCAAGCAAACAAATACACCTCACCAGTCAAGTCTGGCAGACATTTGACTAATTCTCATTCCCCAAATGCAGATATTCAGCTTGCTGGCTGCTCCATCTTTAAATGCTTGTGGTTTTACAGTTTAGTGTATATGCACAAAGAACAAGTAAAGCACTTAAAAATTACCAAATCACAATTCATACAAGTTTTAGCAAAACATGCCAAGCTAAAAATAGAGAAGGTTAAAATTTCTAGACTGTCTTTTTCATGAAAATGTCAATATTACTGAAATTTAAATAGAAAAAAATATTCTATGTATACCTTAACAGATCCATGGGACTGTGCTCTTGACATGCGTTCTCAAAGAAAGCTGCCACAAAATCTTGCAACAGAGGAAGAATACTGCTTGATCTTTCCTGTTTTGGGGTTTTATTTTTTAAAAATAAAAAAAAATGATCAGATATCAACCTGAAAATCGCAAGCACAATTCAAGTGCAATAAACAAGTGGTGTGTCTTTCTCCGTAATGCTCCGTTGACTTCATTCTCTCAAGAATGAAGCCAAACTGGGTCAATCAGCGGGAAGCAGGAAAAAGCTGAAAACATATTACACAGTTTACTGTTAACATCTATTCTTGTGTAAAGCTATTAACACTGGATTAGAACAATTCAAACTATAAATCTATTTTACTTAACGCCATTGATTATCTTTAACCATGTCAGTAATTCTCTTTTCTCCTTCTATATAAAGGAGAAATGGATGTCTCAAAAATATGATGACGATTATGACTCTGGTAAGCGTTTGAAGTCACACATAAACCCTAAAGTTTAGCAGACCAACAAAATGAGTTTTGGAGTATTACCTGTGAAACAAGGAATTTACACAAGTGATAAAAAATTTCTGCATTCTGAGGATTCTTCTCAAATGCTCCAATCCACACTTTGTAGGCATTGTCACTCTGCTCCATCTGCAAATACAAGGTGGCTAAATTCTCCAGGAGCTGGCAGTTGTTAGGGGAGAGCTCCAATAAAGTCCTGCATGTTTCTGCAGCAGATTCCCACCTTAAAGAAAAGTAAAGTTAAGTTTTCAAAAAAAGCAGAGCACTCCAATTAAAAAGTGTCTTGAAACAACTTACCTTTCAAGAAGTTTCAGCAAAGCTATCATGTTTCTGTAGAGAGGAAAGCAGACAGCTATTCTTTTGTCAGCCTCAAGGCTTTCGTCAGTACATGTTTTGACTGCATCTTCAAAACAGAAGTATAAAATCAAGCTTTTACACTTCGAGCAAATGTCAAAGCCTTAAGAAAGTCTCATTTAACATAAAGAAATCATGTAAGTGTGGAAATATATTTGTAAGAATGCTGCTTTTGCAAATTATTAAGGAAAGGAAGATAATCTTAGAAAACTTCTAAAATACTCTGTGGTGATAAATGTTAAGAAAGTCTTTATATTCTCATTCATTTAAGAAATCAGGAAATATCCTACCAATGAAATGTTAAAGCCACATACAGAAAGCAGCATATCACTACATTTAAAACTACACTCTGGGATTTCCAGCTTAAGAGCCAAAAGCTACTGAAACAAAGGCTAACATCAAATAGTATTTTTCTTCTCAACATAATAAAAAGCTACTCAATAATGAACATCTCATTATCATGGCTCAGACTGCCTTAACTCCCACAGTTAGGTTAGTCAATCTGTCCTCAAGTATTTCCGCACTGCATTACCATCTGCAGCACAGAGACGTTCTCAGTGGCAATGCAATACTGTTGGCTGGCTAACAGGCTATGTACTGACATTTATACAATGCTATTACAAAGTCTACCTTTGGCAGCACCACAAGTCAAGAATTAAATTTCTTCTATTATCCTAATTTAACATATTTTAAAAGTTATTCATCTTACTTAAACTTTGGATGAAGACGAACATCTGAAAACAAAAACAGAAGCTTGGCTTTATGCTTATATAAGACCAAGAAAACTAGCAACATCATACTGGTACACACTAGTGGTCTTGATCTTGATAGAATATCATAGTTTAGTGAAAAAGCTATGGCTTTGAACTACAGATGAAAAACACAGCATGTGTGTGTATGTTAAGTACCCAAGAAAATGGACTTTCCTCATTGCTCTATTCAAATCAAGATTAAATACTCAATGGGTTAATTCCAATGGCTTAACATAGCCATCAGCAGTACTGCACTACCTAGAAATACCGAAAGTTGGATAATATTTCTTGATTTATAACAACTGAGCAATGTGTTATGTAGTTCACCTCCTTAATCTTACCTTCAAACATAGCTAACAGCATATCAGGATCTGTCTTCACATCTTGAACTGTTTGCCATGGCATTAAGAATGGCTCTTTGTTCATGATCCTTGAAGGACTCGCATTAGCTGGATCATAGAACTTGACTGGGAGAATGCCAAATTCAGTTAAATGTATGTAAGCCAGCCAAGCCAAGCAACGGTCACTTACAGTAAGGCGTTCTGATATTATCTTTTCATTTGCCGATTTTAAAGCATTCTGCAAAGGTTAAAAGAAATATAAAGTATTTCAGCCATAAAACCTTTAAGATATAACAATGAGAAGAGGAAACAGGAAGAATAATTTTTAGTGTTCTCAAATCTTTTCCACAGACACGGCAGGAACTAATTCTTGAAATCAATCAAGATTATATTTGGCTTGTGTGAATGTGTAGCTGTATTCAAATCACATAATTTCTATTAACAGGTTTAGAAAAAAATGTAGAAGATTGAAGTCTGTTCACTTTTCAAAATAACAGAGAAAAAACATGCATCTCCCAATATGCGCTCCATTTTTCTGTTTATATTCTTGGACAATTAATTCCTGTTGCATAGATGTAATAGATTAGGCTCTGGAATCTAGAAGTTGGTTTCAGCTTGCTGTATCCTACTGGGATTTGTGGTGGGTTTTGTTTGTTTTCATTTTAATTTTATTAAGTTCTAGTTATACAGCTACTAAGTTACAGCCATCCAAGTCTACTCAAAGTACCACCATCTCTAGAAATACTGTTTTAAAAAAATATGTTGGAAACATACTGTGAACAAGGATACTGCTTCAAATTTTCCTACCAGTCATACACAAAACTAGAATAGCCCAGTTAAATTGGCAGATCTCAAATAAAATCATTAAAGCGTGCAACTAGACAAAGTCTAAACACAATTGCTCTTAACAGAATTTCATGGGTAGTGACGTGCCAACATTTTTCTGGATAAATGCAGTACAATCAAAGAATGCACTTTCAAGGGAATGAAAGTACTTGCAAATTCAGGCAAAATTCAGCAGGACGCTTATCCTGTAATAGGTGAAAACTGAAGTTAGAAAAACATTTTATTTATTCACCCTTCAAAATATTTACTTCAGAAAATTTGCCTTCTAGTTTTCCAAGAGACACATAGCTACTTACTCTGAAGTAGCTTTTACTTAGAAATTTCCTCTTAAATATGGTTAAATTTCTCCTAGACATTCTTTTTACAACTATGCATTTCAAATGAATATAAAAACACGTTTGGTCTTGTGATGATGCTTTGGGGAAAGCCAAGGGAAACCAATCCATGTTATTGCTCCATATACACTGGATTTCCATGTCAATTCAACACTTGATTCGACACAAACTGAGTTATCACTCAGTTTTTTGTTCATTTAGTTAAACATTAAGAGTTATATTTATCAGCACTGTTGTGTTTAGAACAGCTTTTGGAGGAAGTCAACACAGCATTATGATTTTCTATTCACACTGAAGCCAGAAAAAAGCATTACCATCATAAACCACACAACTGAGACATTTGAGGGTGCAGCAAAGCAGCAGGTGCCACCTGCTGGCAGGAATGAGAAAAACACGCAGTTGAAACTACAGCAGCTCCTATTTAAGAAGGAGCCGATGTTACTCCATTTCTCACGTTCATTCACCAATTCCACGGACTACAGAACAGTAACAGTGACCTCAATTCTTACTGCAGTCACAATAAAAACCTGTGATAACTCCATTACTTTGGAGTTCATGGGATCAATAAAGTCTGGTTGAACAGCCTTGAGATTTTGAAGCAGGGCAATATTGTTAGACATCATTGTAACACTGTGCTCTTCTCAAGAACTACTGGTCTGATTATTTCTACCATAATTAACATCTGAGTACCTGAAACAAGACACTACTCACAGACCGTTCACTGCAGAAATATTCTACAGTTTACCAGAAATCAAGTAATAAAAAATAATTCCCAAGGAACTCCTGAGACATACTGGTCTAGGCTATTAGCTACACAAGCAAAGAAAAACTGGTAACAGAAATGTCCAAATTCCTTCAGCAAATAAAGGAAGGAGCAGTTATTCTAAAACTGACACTATCAGAGTCACAGGCATTAGAAAGATGGAGATATGAAGAAAATTCCTGGAATGGTAATCTGGAAGTTACCTGCAGCAGAACAAGAGCATTCTGATGTCTTCCTGTAAACAGGCTTAAGTGAACCCTGTACAAGAGAGTCTCCAGCAGCTGAAAGGACACAAGATTGGGATTTTCTTCTCCCCCTGTCACTTCCATTAGGAACTGTAGCATCCTCCCACATACATAGTCTTTTCCATCAAAAGAATTCTCCAAATTCAAAAACTAAAGAGAAATAATCCATATTAATAAGGAATCACTGTAACCAGAATACAACAGTAAAGCTTCTCGGTTCAAGTTTAAAACCACATGAATCACAAACTTGAGATAAGGTCTTTCAACACCTTCCAAAACAATTCTTTCCCTCACACCCAATTTTTTGCATTAAACCTAAAAAATTACTGTTTAAAGATCAAATAGTCAAAGTAAATTTGCAAGCTTAACTAACAAAAAATAAGAAACAGAACTTGATTTTCAATAATTTATTACTGAGGAAAAGTGATGATTTACAAGTATCTGGCACACAGAACTTCAAATCGCTTCGTTTTCTGAGCAACTTTTGAGTTTTCGAAAAGGTACAATGCTTTCCATTTCATACTTTCCCTGTCATACATACTGGTTTCCTATGGGAAAAAAATGCACAACTACATGACTGCTACACACATACTCTTTTTTTTTACTTACTGTCCACCAGATTTGATAGGAGGCAGCATATTCAACTGCTGTTTCACACATTTCCTGTATCTCCTCCTTGGTTCCTCTTTTTGAGAAGAGTCTGAGGTAATGACACCAAATTTCAGGATTTTCTTTGTTGTTCTCAAGAGCTCGGGCCAAAACATTTAAAGTAGAATCCAAACACTCAGATGATGAGCTGCAAAATTGAAAAAGCACTCATCAACTCCATAAGCATTACAACTTATATAATATCAAGTTTGAAAATGGATGTCTATAAATTACAGTGGAAGTGAGACAACCAGCCTGTTATTTTTTAAAAACACATGCAGTTGCAGAGTTTTAGGGAAGTTTTCCTTTCATCCAAGGAAAACTTCAGGGAAGTTTCATCCAAGGTTATTATTTGCAATTATCACAGTGCATGGAAAAGTAAGTTTTCTAGGAAAAGAGCACCAATTCAATAAGAACCCAATTTAACTGAAAAATGTTAAGATTCAACTGTAAGCAGATGTCTCAGGCTGCAATCACAAGGGCATTTACATCATCCAGACTTAAAAACTGAAGTAGACATTTCAAAATAATACAGAATATTTTTGTTACATATTTGCTTTCTATAGTCAAATACAAGCTTTCCAGGTTTCTATGCATGTCATGCAGGTTCTCTACTTCTAAACCATTAAAAAAAAAAAAGTAGATTTTACTTTGAGAGAACTATCACAAGATGATACCAGCAAAATAATACAAGACTAACACAGATAACTGACTACACTGCAAACACAGAGCTGAGCTTAAATTCATAAACAAAACTATATAAAACGACAGAATGCTAAGGTAACATTTATTCTTAAAGCATCGTTAGAAATTACTTAGCATAGACTCTTATGTGAGGAAAAACATACGTCCCAAAATAAAACTAGTAGTGTTAACCATTTATAAGTAAGTCTCAAGCCTTCCCAGCCCCTTCCATCACCACTGTCACCCACTAAATCACTCAGTTTCTTCAGAGTACCAAGGCAGGGGGAAATAGAAAGGGGGCTTTTTTAGAAAAGGGTGCATTGTCTTCCATTAGGTTTTCTCCCTTTTTTTCCTCTCTCCCTTCTCCCCGCCCACTCCCTCCCTCCAAGTGTGCATCTATTCAGAAAATGTGCTCTTCTCACCCTGTCACTTGCTGGTAATATTTTGAGTACTTGGCTTTTCCAGTTCTGTCCTTCCTAGTGTCCAGGCAACTATTGATACAGCTAAACCGATCTTTTGATACATTTTCCATTATCCACAGTTTACACAACTCTTAAGACAGCTGCTGCTCTCCATGACCTTTCTTCCCTGCTGTAGCTACTTAAGACAGTGCTTCACTATTAAAATAGAAGTCAATCTCCAGAACGAAACCATCATGATAGAATTCCTACTGAAATTACATGATTGCCATTAAAAACGTGGTATCCTGCAGAATAATTTGAAAAGAACAGAAACTAGAGAAATCTGAAAGTTAAAAAAATTACAAAATAAACTGAGTGCTCAGCTGGACCATTTCTATAGGGATACAACCATACAGAAATGCTTTTGTCGAAAGTTGTCTGATGAAACTAAATCCAAACATCATTACAGCCATTCACTCTGTAGAGGAGAAACTGTTCAGAGTTTACTGGTCCACTACTTTATCAGTGGAAATACAACATTCCACTGTAATCTTGGGAATACATTAAGTTGTGCACTTTTCTATATTTCTCCCACGCTACTTTCCACCAGCTTCCGTTCTGACTCAGAACCTACCTGAAGATAAACTGTCAGTGTAATTTATTACTCACAGTAGGAAATCTAATCTACTCTTAATCTGTTTAAGCAATAACTTGTGTGGCATTAAGGAAGTTCTTTAGCATCAGAAAGGCAGTCTGATCATGGCAGCATGGGTAAAGCACGAAATCAAATTTAAAATGTGGAAGACTTACCCTTCATTTTGATTCAAGTATTTGTATGCCAGTTTAATCCAAAGTTGTACATCACAGGGGTTTTCTTGGACACTTGCCTCTAAGTTGGCAATGTCATCAGTCTCACTTGTAAAATACCGAACATCATCTGGAGTCACTACGGCATCATGAGCTGGAATTCTTTTTTTATGTTCTGTGGGATGGGCTGCAAATAAAACAAAATTACAAGATCAGAACTTGCACAAGGGGTGGCATAGATATATTTCAATTATAGCCATGGACCAGCGCAAAATACGGTTATTTAAACATCCTCTAAAAGTTGTGTAGTCTGTAGAAAACAGATACTTCAAATGTAAAGGCAAGAAATAAATAGCAGTAAAAGGCTGTTTGATGAAAAGAAACCATTTAAGTCAGTTCATTAAACAGCACTAGGAAGTAAGACACATCTGAAAAAGAAAAGTTTCTTTACTCTGAGAAGAAACCTTTTTACAGGATTTGTTAACAAATCCCAGACTTTCCACTTGCAAGAGTCCCATGTGGAACACGGTCAGGTTACTGACACTATAGCAAGCTTCCAAGTCTCAAACACCATTTAACAGCAGGTTTTTTTAATTCCTGACCTCAACACCAAATACTACTTCCGTACAAACATATGAAGTTTTACTATACTGAAAGTTGGGTTGGTTTCTTCCCTTAAGTACAACAAATTCAAGTCAAACTTTATTTTGCATAAAATTTTTGGTAAAGTTTACATGCAGGAAATATTAAGTTAAGAGATAACGAAATGTATATTGGCTTTCTTAAGAACCACTTGAAAAATTAGGTGATGGGAAGACATTGGTAGGTGTTTTCCCCCAGTAATCTTTTCAGTGGATGTCATTAATCCAGATTACCGTATTTAATAGGTCCAACAAACTGCTCCTCTTCACTGCTGCTACTGTCTAACAGAGGTTTTCTCCGGTATTTTGGTCTCCATTTCCTTTTATCTTTCCATGTTGTAAATGGAGGTGCTATAAGCAAGTAAAGCAGAAGAAATTCTTTTTCTTTTCTGTATTCAAGATTAAAGCATATTTGCTAATGAAGATATTGGACAAAAACACATGATGAGTATTACGTAACTGTATAAGTTTCAACACTACTTATTTAAAATACGTTGTGCTCAAGTGCATGTCACTTTCCAAAATTAGACTCCAAAACTATTATTGCCTTAAAACAAAACTTTGCTACCTTTAATTTACCATAAAAAAAAAAGTATTCTTGGTTCACAAAATTGCCAAGGCACTTAAATAATTAAAAAAATTATTTGGAAAAAAGCTGTCTTTAATTTAGCAAGTTTACTTACTGTGACTTTTACTTTCATTGACATTGCTGGCCAGAAGAACAGCCATCTGATCCACAGACACACGGTCTCTGTTTACACCAAAAAGTTTTTCAACATATTTCTCTGAAATAGGAATATTGGTAAGTTAGGTAAACACATACATGAAAACAGATAGGTTAGTTAAGCTGTCATTTAGCACAACCTATGCTGAATGCATGAAACATGACTACAGTAATTTAACATACTAGAAAAAAAACCAAAAACAAATAAACCTGAAAGCTTTTTCAGCATCTGGCCTATATGGCAACAGTGCTGTTACAGAATTACAGCTCCACTGGAAAACAACAGTCTAATATTTACAAAAAGAGGTGAGGAAAGGGAGAAGGAAAGATTCCATGCCTCTTGTTTGCCAATCTCCCAAATCCCAGCAATATTTTGACTTTTTGAATAACATGTTTCACAGATCAATGTTTTATTCTTTCTTTTAAAGACACCAAGGTAACTACCCACTACAAAGGGTTGAATTGGACAATTGTAGAAATGCATTTTTTCATAGAGCATCTTATACATTGCTTTACATCAAAGTACTTTCAACTTAAGAGCTTTTAATGAAAGCTATTTCCTTCATAGATGCGTATACAAAAGCGAACAAAAGACTTAAAAACCTGTCGCAGTGCCGATTTCTTCATCAGTGTTTTTTTCTGAACAGCCAATCAGTTCTAAGTTGTAAGACAAAATATCCTGAAACAGCTGCTTACGGCTAAGAGTGCAGTCTTTCATGTGCTGCCTAAAACAAACAAAAGCAATTAATATAGTCATAACAGCAACAGTTTAACAAGGCTTGTAACTAGGAAGTTAGTTTTAGTCCATGCTAGAGTGAGGCATAAAGAAAGTTATAACCACAGAAAACACTATAGTCTGATTTAAAACTTCATTTAAATATGCCTGGGTCTTCTCTAAATTTAAGCCTGCATCAGTAACTGAATCCTAGTCATCATCATTTCACTATAGCCTTACTCTTTAAAATAAACCTCTACAACACACACATTTCACACTAGCACAGAAACACAGCATCTGTAACTTTCCAGTTAAAACAAGGTAGTTATAAATACTACATGATACCCGATTCTTATAAGATTCAAATTATGGTTTGATGGTAAGAGCTAAAAACTGATCCAATGAGCTGTCTGTCATAGAAAAGGGAAAAAAAGGACTGACATCTACTTCTGCTGTATTTTTCCAGTAGTTCGAAGTTTCCTAATTGAGTTTATTCACCAATTCACACCCCTTTGCTCTTGTACCAATTTTTAATATGTTGTGCAACATTGTTTAACAAGCTATTCTTAATACAATGTAACACAGGGCTTCAAAGAAACAAATGTAACTGGTATTTTCCCAGAAAACTAGAATTCCATTATCAGGACAGATTTTATACAATGACATAGTATTTGGTATACACTTGGAGTTAGCAGCATAATACACATCTAGCATGCTTAACAGTATCACCCACTGTGGTTGCACTATGGTCTGAAGTTACCCTCACACTACAAAGCGAGAAAAGTCTCATCTGAATTAAAAGGCAACCAAAGGTGAAATACTGTCCAACAGTCCATACTGCTTTTCTAAATTTGTATCTAAAAAGCCTCCTTGCTTCATGGCTTAGATGAAAGGGGTTTTTTTCCTGCCAACCAAGTATCTGCAAATAGGGTATTAAAAATAATTTTCTTTTCTAGAACTTGTGCACAGGATCATAAATGCAGATGTTTTAAACATGTGAAAAACTTGCCTATTCTGGTCTTTGAGTAAAGCACCTGGAATAGATATTTAGTTCTAATGAACAGAATTATAAAGAACTCACCATTGACAGTCATCATCATTACACGTGCCCGTTAAATCAAAACGGCAGAAACACTGTTTTGGCTCAATCATATTGCTATACGTTATTGAACTGAGGTACAGTTTTTCCTTGGTTCGAAAGTATGGACTAAACCTAAAATGAAACAGTGGATTATTGTGATAAAGATTACAAGGTCAAACAATAGTTCCACTAGCAAAACATTTTAGAAAATAATCACTTAGTATTAAAACTGATTATTTCCAAAACTCTATTACTAACCAAAAGCATAAGAGACCTATGAGTTAAGGTGAAAACAACAGGAGAGCAAGGGAACAAAACAGTACTTCTCAATCTAAACAGATTCTGCTCTAGCATTCTCTTCCATGCAGAACTTCATTCATACAAAACCAGGAAGTGTAGTAATCACTCAGTATGTAAAGCCCATTTCCAAAATTTAATTTTAGTTTAGTTCTAAAGAAACTGCTGTCATGCTTTAGTCAGCATAAGATCGATGTCAAATACAAGTATAAAGAGGAGCTCTAAAAGATTTGCCTGGAAAAGGTGAAAAAAATCCATAACGGATTTTACAATGTGTATAAAAGTCAAAACCAGTAAAAGCTGCACAGACTGCTTGATTTAAGTCTTTAGCTAAAGTTTAACTATGTCAGTTTGGGGACTTCTAGTTCCTTAAGGAGCTGAAGCCATAACCTACAAAGAAGTTAGAAAAAATACTCCTTTATGATATATCCTTTTTTTCTACTTAAGGATACAGAAAAAAAAAAAACCTGAAGCACACAGTAGGATTCAACTCCTTCAGTTTAAAACACAGACTTCTGTTTTCTACAAATTAAGGTGCAGGAACAAAACCCTCTTCAAAAGACAGATGTGTTACATTATACTTGCAGGTGTCTAGTTTAAGTCAAGATGAATCACTGTGGCTGTCTCTTTCCACTAAGCAGGAATCCAAAAATACACGATTGGCTCAATCTTGACTGAGATTATGTAAATACTAACCAATTTTTAAGACTGCACAATTGAAAAATGCTTCTGTTAATTTCACATAGGATATAAGAGTCTTGTTTTCAAACGCTTAACTATTACTTTTTATTAATCCACTTGTGGCAAACAGCATACAATATAACGTAAAAGTAGTTTACTACACAAAAGCAAGCGACTCCTGCATACAAGAAAAAGTAACTAAAATCACGTGCCCTAAAACAGACAAAACTGTTTCAAGGATATTCAAGTTCCTCACTGGAACTCCTGTTCCTGTACATGCCTGTAGCGAAAAATAATTGAACCAGGACATATATACACAGAAGTCAAACATCTGCTACAGTCTTCATACCTGTAGGACTTAAATACTAGAAGAGGACTATGATACGGTCCAAATGGAAATGGTTTCACTTCAGTTTGTTTGTTTTGCGATGTAACAAAATCCATGTCCACTGAAATTTCCTAGGAAACAGATAAACCGATAAGTAGTAATTGCAATACCACCTAATAAAGACGACCTTCATATGTAGTTTTAAAGCATTTACCTGACCACACAACACATCTTCCTTAGGTACTACAAAGGCAGTACTTTTCACTAGCAGCTCTTTCAAGCCGTCAGCTTTAGCATGAAGTTTTTTCAGTTCATCAACATTCAACCCAAGGAACAGCTCGGGCTCCTCTGCTGCCTTTTTAGAAAGTTTATTTATAGTTTCCTGTTTTGGAGTGTCCATATGTTTAAGATTTGGTTTAGTGAAAGAATTAGATTCTCTGAAAGATCGCCTTCGTTCTCGGTTTGAATTAGACAGAACTTCATCATCAAAGTAGTTTTCTCCACTGTCCAAAGATAATTTATCCTGTGTAAGATCATGAAGTGATGGCTGAGGTAATGTAAATTCAGACTCCTCTTCTGCATGTGATGCAATACTTGCTTGTTCCTTGGTTTGAAGTGCGCGGGCCTCTTTCAATTTCTGAATCTTCAGAGCATATTCATACTCTAGTTGCTGTAGTCGTTTTTTCTCTAGTGCAATCAATTCTGCTGAATGCTTTTTTGGACTCGATGCAGGGGAGTTGTCCAATTTCAACATTTTGCTTGGCTGAAAAGAAAAAAATTCCCTTTATTTCATTTTCACATATACTGCATTATTGACAGGAGGTAAATTAAACATGGGCAAGATGTTTTAGAGTTTATAAAAACATATTTTAAACTCTTGCCAGAAAATTTCTACAGACAGCAGGAAAACCACAGAAGAGTCTGCCACAATTCAACTGGCATATTTGCAGGTTTTGCAATAGAAATTACCCTGTATTGTGTACAGGACTTCTATTGAAGTTCTGGCCATGTTTAAGGTATGCTATAAAGCAAGTATACACTGATGTTGAGGGGGACAGAAGAGGGAAATGCAAAACAAAAAAACCTACAAAAATATTTTAACCTTGTTTCTCTGCATTTCAAAACAAGATCTGATCCCTACTTCATGATTTTGATAATTTTAAACAAGATCACTTATGTCTACAGACAGTAAAGCATTTCCTTCTTTCACAAGCATACAGCTCCTCTTGTTATTTATTAATAGCATTCCTTTAGCACAGAAACGCAGGCTTTGAATTATTTTCTTTTTTAAATACCTAATGTTTTTTCTGTCAAATTCTCAAAAACACAGGAAACCAATAGGAAATTTCTTACAGTGCTTTGGACACGTTTCCCTGTTTTCCTGAAATTCCATTAGAAATAAATTTCCTAATTGAAATTGCAACTGCTTTTAAAGTACTGCATAGTTTAAAAGCATGCAACAGACTTACTCCAAGATGATCTTGCTCCAGTTTTCGTTTCCCAATTTCCTTACTTGCTACTGCTTTTGCTCTAGCAAGTTCTTCGCCAAATTTTAAAGCCAGAGCTTTTTTTACTGTAACTCGTTGTTGAACTCTATGAATCTGAATAAGAAGTAGGAAATATTACAGTAAGATAAAAATTTTCAGATACAACCATACAATAAAATATTATCAGAGATACGGGGAACTAATTAATTCAAAAGAAAGTCTGACTCCAAAAATCAAACTCCCCATTTTAAGATTTCCACCTCTAAGAAATAGAAACGTTTTGAAGTTACTTGTTCCTGAAGCTTCTTGAGAAAAATCTTATTAGCATTCAAGATCTTTTCTGTTGCTTGTAGCTGTTCAGCCAGTTTGTTAATCTTATTTTCAGCAATTCGGACATTCTCTCTCTTCTTGGCCTCTTGTTGCAACAAGTGTTTCAAGACAGATTCATCCTTCATCAACAGAATTCTAAAAAAGAGAAAAGTCAGGTAACAATTTTTTCCAAAGGGAAGTTTCTCTGAGCTAAGGCTGCTTCTGTGAAAGCCTTGTTATTTAAGAACCCAGCTCTTTTTCACTTAAACAACATTCTACATCTATCCAGATAGTCTTAGTAGCTATGAGACGTTAAATACTGGTAGAATATACAGATTTCAGTATCTCAAGTATAAAGCAGATGAGAACATTCTAGTTAAGAGGACAGGAAAGATAAGCGAGTGGTGTCACCTTTAATACGGTTTTCAACATTAAGACATATAAAACACCCATGTTCTTGCTTTCTGTTAAGTAATAACACAAGTTTTCCTTAGGGCACACATTAACACATTACAAGCTGTAGTATTACGGCACAGTGAGAGAGTAATTAAATATAAAGCTATGCATTAAAGGAAGCAAGAAAAAGACTTAGATGTGTGTGAATAAAGGCAGGGTGGTAGTGTCCTATTATGTCTGACCAGGAAAAAATTTCTTCCCAAGACCACACAGAAATAATCAAATGGCAACTAAAGCAGAGAAGAAAGCAAAGCACTCGTATTTTCAACCGTAAATTGGAAGAAGGGCAAGAAAAAAAGAAATGTTAAAGTGAAGAGGCATAGAGGAAAAGACTTAAACAGCACACCTATTCCGCAGAAACATTTATTTATATATATCTGGCATATCCCATTGAAACATACTACGCTCAAGTGCAGTGAGTAGTGACAAGCACTCTTCATATTTCAGAGTTATTAGGTGGCAAAGATGATGTTCTATTCACTGAATGTAAACACAGCTGAGAACAGTTAACATGACAAATCATACTTAAGTTACCATCAGGAACCACTCTGGCACTACAAGACTATTACTTCTGTACAGCAATAGAATCCAAAACTGAGTAGTTCAAGGCAACAGAAAAATCAATTGTTAGCTGTACTTTAAATGCTCTGTATTCAGAGCTAAGCATCCTGCTAAACAAACAAGGTAGGACTTGTAACAGTGAAATATGTACCTGTTTCTCTTAAGCTTTGCTTCTGCTTCTGTAACTTGTTTTGTCACTACTGCTATTCTCCCAATTCCATCAACTTCACCATCAGAATTTGCAGGGGACGAACTGTTCCTCAGTGGATCAGATTTAATTAAGCGTTGCTTCTCACGACTACAACAGATGTTAAAAGCAAAGAAATTCAGTGGTTTCAACACTCATTTCACTGTGTACTCCAAATAGTTCTACTCTTTTTAAGATGTTTAAAAAGATAAGATTTCAATCTAAAAGAAAAAACTTCCCACAACCACCATCAACTATTACAAGTCAGTTCAAATCCAAGACTTAATTTAGACTCCTATATTAAAAAAAAGTAGGAAGGGACCACAAATAATACACATTTCACTTCAACTACTTACTCTGCTTTTAGCTTACTCTTCTGATTTCAGCTAGGGTAAAATTTTCTTCTTAGTAGCTGGTATGCTAATATCGTTCATGATACACTGACTTTTCAGCTTCCCATGCTCTGACAGTGAGCACGTGCACAAGAAGTTGGGAGGAGCATAGCCAGGCAGCTGACCCAAAATGGCCAAAGGGACATTCCATACCATATGACATCATGCTCGCTGTATATAAACTTGGGGGAAGCTGGACAGGGTAACTGCATCTCAGGAACTAGGTGGGCATGGGCAGGTAATGAACAAATGCGCTGTGCACCATTTCTTTTGTATATTCTATTATTATTCTCTTCCTTCTCTGTCTCATTAAACTGTTTTTATCTTGACCTACAAGTTTAACCTTTTTCTAATTCTCTCCCACATCCCACTGTAGGAGTGGGAAAGGGACAGGGGGAAGAGCAAACAGCTGCGCGTGTTAAACTAAAACACAGTTCAACTCAGTTGTACCTGGCAATCTCCTCTTTCAAGAGTCTGTATTCTATCTTCTTATCTTCTGGTAGAGCCTCTGGAGTTCTCATTGGATCATTTTCTTTTTCTGATTTTGGAGGGGCTTTGATTTTTGAGGCCTGTTACAATGAGGTTCAAGTCAGAAGTAGTTCAAATACAGCTACTATTTTTAAGAGACATTTCTGTACTTAAATCTATTCAAGGCTAGGAAGACCATGTAATCCTGTTTTTCTTGCTAGTAATAAAACATGTATTAAGCTTTAACTTAAAAATGAAATCAAAATATATTACGAGTTCTAGCTTCAGGATGCCATCTTAAGCAAAAAATCATTTTAATTTACTTGTGCAATTCAAGTTACAATGCTGAGGTCAAGACGGGAGTAATGTACTCACTCTTGCCCATTTCTGATGTAATCCGGTATTTCTTTATCAAGTTCTAAAGTTGAAATTACATTACAAAGCAAATCCATTACAAAATAAGCCTTTTAAATGCTGATAACATTTTTACCTCAACATTTCTCCTTGCTTCTTTTATCATAGATTCTAGTCCTCCAAATACACTGTTAGTTGAGTTCGACGGTTCTCCATCAGACTCACTATCATCTGAATCATTTAACGTAACCACAACAGACTTGTGCTTTGGAAGCTGTAAGGAGAATGAAAAAGTTTTATAGCAAGAAAAAGAGACAGATACAGCTAAGCACATATTTTCTAGGAGGGAAAAAAAGAGTTTAACTCCTTTTGTTAGCATGGCATACAAATTTCACATTGTAAGAAGAAAAACGTTAAGCATTTGTGCATCTCCATTACAAGATAGAGATACTGTGCCCATTCTTGATACTATAACATAAAAGGTAGTCTAACATTTTCAATTTATTCCCAAATATCTGCAGCATATTTAAGTCTCTCTTTATGGTTGGAAAATGCAAATCTCAGAACTGACTCCTATACTTCACAAATTATTTCGATTGGAATTATCATCTGCCATTTGCAAGCATTAAGTAACTGAGAAGTAACAGTCAAGCTTGCATTAGAAAGGCTGCAGCAAACATACCAGAACTCCCTCATCTTCCTATCACCCAGTTGTCATGTTTCTTGTCCCATATTTAAACTTAGCTGACCTCACAGTGAGCTGCTCAGGCGGTTACGCTGGCAGAACACCAACAGTACATAAAGAACACATGAAACAAGATTAATCACTTTTTGCCAACATGACTAACAAACAGCTCACTGAAGATCAGATGGCTGCCAATCCCAGCACAAAAAGATGCAGAAACAAGCAAACAACTCAGATCAACCTCAAATGCTCTCCAGTTACAGCTTGAAAAGAAGCAATTTTGTCCACGTTTCCAAGACTGCTCTTCCCATTTCTCAGTGTAGGTCTGGGCAATGATAGTTCTGCATAGTTCAGGAACTCCTGACAGTACTAAGTATCTTTTAAAGCACACAAAGCCCCTTACTTTTTGAAGTGAAAGATACCACATTACCACTTTTTTTTTTTATATGATCATTATTCTAAGAAGTGTCCAGACAGTGAATATCTACTGCTTCTGAACGTACTATGGCTGCATCATTTTTGCACCACCATAGCACAGGCAAGAGAAAATCCAGTTTATATTGGAGCAAGAAAATGGAGCAAGGCATAAATATTCTCTGGCCATAGATCAATGGAAACTTAAAATAACCAGGCAAGGCATCCCACCTTCATCTTCAGATGCCCAATAAACCTCTTGCCTATTACTGGCTCTTAGTAGTAAAAGAACAAAGGTGTGAAGCCACTTTTGGCACAGTTTTGTAGGGTAAACTGTCTCCAACTGCCTTCCTGAATTTTTGTTTAAGGGAAAAGCTGATAGTGGAGACGGTCAAAGTCAGCTTTCCTCCCAGTGTTTTTGCTCTGGTGTTAGTTTTTGATGTGGTTCAGCAAAATGTTTAATAATCAGTAACATAACACCAGGTAGCTACTACCATTACACTGCCTTCAGTAACCGTAGCTTCTACAACAGGGGAGCCACAGCTTCAGCTGTAATGAAGAATCTCTCCATTGTGTTCTACGACATACTTTCATTCTCCCGTGAACCGATCCCCAAGTGTCCATGAGAACTTTAAAAAGCATTACCAGACATCACTGAAAACGCCAACCAGTATCTGGAGGCTATTTCACTATGCAGAGGTCCTCAACTCCAAAGAAGAAATCCCAAATTTGAAAATTTAAAACCTCTAAAATGTTCAAAAGCTACCAAGCCCCAACACTATGAAGTTAAATTTCAAAAACGTGATGAATCTGCATTTTCTAGACATCTTTGACTTTTACATTTCTTTTTAATATCCAACAATGCTCACAGAAAAACTACCGGGTTTTAATTTCAAAATTAGATTCTCATGAGTTCACTTGTTTTTAGGCTCTAATAAGAAACACTAAATACTACAAAAGTAAAAAAAACCCTAAAAACTCAATATAAATTGTTTATAAAAGCTTAAACTATCAAGAATAATTGCTACCACTTTCACATCAAGATGTTTTCAGAGGACAAGAATACCGTGACTAGTCTCCTGTGAACACTATTTGGCCAGAAGTTCTTTAAAACACACAACTACTTTACATATAAATATTCTATCACCAAAGGTATTTTTAAAAAATTAATAAATGCAATATGCTTTGTCTCTATAATCATTTTCATAAAAAAGACACTATTCAAGCTAGCTGATTCAAATACATGGTATTAATCTGTCAGCTTTAAGCTAATCATCATTAGTAACAAGTACTAGATTTCAGTTGCAGGTTAACATTTACATAATGACTTTCAATTGCACAGCTGACAAGACATGATGTTACTAAAACAAGCTAACAGCTCCCTCCCAGTAACATATGTTCTCCTTCATTTATGCAACAGCAGTTAGTGAAGTCTCAACCATGACAGGGCAATAGAATATGTGCTAATTTAAGGTTTTTTTTTTTCAAAACAGGTTTAGTATTTAAACATGAATAAGAACACTTAAAAATAAAGATGAAATTATTATAAAGGCTATAAGCATGCCCAAATTGAGCAACTACTCGAGTTACAGCTACAATTTAAAGTAGATTGTGAAGATGGGTACAAACAAAAGAATACATACACTTAAGCTTAATAGCACAATTTTCTTACAGAAAGGCCATAGAATGACCTAAACAAGACATTCAGGCCTCTGCTGTCTTAGCTTTTTATTTTCATTATGGAATGGGGTAACTAAGTGATCATACAGTCTGTATTTATAAGCAAGAAAGCTGCTGGCCAAATACAGCTGGATTTGATAGTGATGTAACAGTCTCAAAGATAGTACTATCCTTCATATCTAGTTAAAGCAATCAGTTTACTAGAGACTCCATCGACTGACAGAAAGGCAAAAGGTATTCATTAGAGAACCAGCATAGGAAAGAGCTACAACTCCACTATGTATGTTACAGTGCCATAAATAAAAAACGGTAGACTACATGGGCTTTCAGTCTGGCATAACACAGGCAAGTATGTTTTTATCATGTTTTCAATGATCAAAGGAGAATGCAGACATGGCAAAACCAAGTGCTAGCTGCACTTACCACCTATGACCATTCAAGCAAAACTCAATTTATAAAATATTGCTTGAGCTAACACACCCAAGTCTGCTGCTACCTGAAGAGAATACTGTCTTCCACCCCAACCCACAGACATTCCACCTGCCACCACTTTTGTGCTAGCTCTGATGCTCACACACTGTTCACTGAAAAAAATTCCCCAGAAGGAAAAGTGCTTCCCCTCCAGTTAAGTTTTGTAACCAATTCAGCATATTAAGCAAGTCAAGCAACAAGACTGATGCTTCAAATCCCAGTTTAAAAAAACAGGGACACCATTTGGCCAGGAGAAAGAGCAAGACCACTCCTCTTTTGGCAACTGCGATTACATTGGTCTGCTACCACTGAACAGCAAACTTAAGTCTGTGCTAATCCAGAAAATACATTAATTGAACTATATTTACAGTCTCTTAGTTCAGGTGAGTGCTGGTATGTATTGATGCTCTTAGAATTTGACCCTGAAGAGTTTAAACCTTTTCTAGAAAAGCTAATGGATTATCAAAGTTACTAATAATTCAAATGTTTAATTGAAGCTGCACCATTCTGTACACTGTATCACTAGAAAACCTTTAAGTCTACTTGGTGTTCACTTGAACTGAGGTCAACCTCAACTCAAGTCTTATTAATAGCAAGCACCAGTATTTCCTTACTGTGATCACTGCTCGTGGAAGCCTCGGTGCTCTAACAAACTTTGTGTTTTGCACCCGTGGCTGGGTCACAGTATTAATACTGACAGCGGACAGATTGCTTCTTGGCACAGACTGTAAGTTATCTGGAACAGGAGGGGACGGTGGACCACTGTTACTTGAGGTTTCCTAACAAAATAAAACAAAAACACAGTCATGAAAATACAACTACACACAACTATTTTAAAAGACATAAGCATAAATGCGATTGTTCCATACATGTCTTGGAATTCAGAACTGCGATTTAGGCAGACTATCCCTTCTGCATTAATATCAGTAAGGCACAGAAGAATATGCCACAGACAAATTAACAGCAAAAGATCTGTGACCTTTTAGTGAGGTCAAACACAATCTGAATTTTCAAAATCACAAACTGCTTGTCATTCTGAAAATAAACCAAAAAAATTAAAGTTAGCCTCTGTTTCAGCCTTCTAGCAAGAGTCTCGTTTTCTGACAGCTGACAAAATAATAAAGTTTCAAAAGATTAAATCCCCATTCCTTTGAACATGCTCAATTATCAGTGCCTTGAAGCCTTATAATTCCTTCAGAAAAAGACAAGCTGCAATTTACAATTCAAAGGGTGTTTGGGGGTGCTTTTCATTTTGGTTTCTTTTGGGCAGCAAAGGGTGATGGAAATTCAGAAAATTTTTCTTTTAAGTCATCAGCAAAGCAGTATAAGAGTCCATAATCCTCAATTAGCAGGTCAAATTCAAGTTTCAGTCAAGATTGCCATCTAGAGGTTTACATTCAAAAACCAATGGAGTACCTCAGATCTGAAAGCTCGTTTGTTGGCTAAAGACTTCAGTAATTCTTCTCTTAAGAGCATCTCCTCCTCCTCTTCCTCATCTGCAAATGGAGGTTTTGGTGGCTGTTCAGGCTCTTCAGGGGGAAGAGGTGGAAGAGGTGGAGGCGGTTCAAGAGAAACACAAGACATACTCTCCACATAAAGTTGGTTCAAAGACTGTACAGGCTAAGATAAAACAGAAAACAAGGGTTTGAAACTTGAAAATTACTACTACTTTATAATTATTCAAAGGCTGACTCCTAAATTATTTCATAATTTAAAATTAATTCAAATTGCAGTGGCTTTAGATCACTTTCAGAGCCTGCTGCTAAAAAGTTAATAATTACTAAGAGAAGATAACGGAAACAAGCTTACATTTTGATAGTTAGTGCAGACATACAAACTAAATATAGAAGAGAATTCAGAAGCCAAGGTAGTCTAGCCACAGAAATACAGCTGACCAGACAGGTTCACATTTCTTGAAAAACAGCCCTTAAACAGTTTCATGAATTGTAATCTTGCTAGCTAAGACGAATCTCCCTTACAGAAAATATCAGAAGCTGTCATGGCAGGAACAGCAGCTTTCTGCTGCTTTACTAAGAAGGGTAAGAATCATTCAGTGAAGAAATTGGCAGGAAAAAACCCACACTAATTCCATTTCCATGTGGAATCCTAAGCGAGGAGACAGACAGCATATAGTCAGAATGTACAAAGTTTGAAAGAACCACCGTGATGAGCTACATTTGTCTGGTTTCTTTCCTCCCACCCCCAGGCAGCAAGTCAGGGAATAAGCATATTTACATACATGGATGAGAGCCAAAGCTGCCTTGCACTAACAATTCCAATACATTATTTTCCCTTATATACTTATTTTTTTCTTACTGTTATGAAACAGCATAGCTTGAACAACGAAGACAGATTTATTTCAGAGAACTTCCATTAAACAGGAACTGGATAAGCCAAAAAATAGCTTAAATAGACTAGTGGTGGCTTTTCTAAAAACTATCAGATAGTTCAAGACAATTAAAGGGAATCACCAAAGAGATAACTATCAAAAACAGAATCTAAATTTAATTAGAAGTTTGCTTTTCTAAGATACAAAAAAATTGAACATTTTCAAAAATACACCCCTTTCAAGGTTACTTACTGGAATTGGAGGTGGCAGTGGCAAGGAAATTGGTGGTACTGGAGGTGGAAAATATCCTATTGGACATTCAAAGAAAGGTGGCTGCACTGGAGAAGCAGCTGTAATAAAAAAAAACCAAACAAAGTGTAACAAACATGGCAGGTTAGTGCTAAACAGTAACAGTTCATGCTTAGACTTGAACTGATTTAATCCTGCAGAAGGAACAGACAATTATTTTTACTATGCATCAATGTGAAGTGTAACAACAGACACAGCACACATTTATTTCTCATATATACATATATAAAAAAGAGCAGTAACTTGTCCTTTTTCTATTTCATATATGATACGCAAGTATAGCCGAACTGTACTATTAGAGTAGTGGTTCAGAATGATTCAGCTCTCATTTGATTTAATTTGCAAGAATCTACCTTCTTAAACTAGGTATCTCAGTCTCCTGTCTACTGGCTACCAAAAATACCACACAAATTAAGACAGAAGCATACAAAATGCCCAGGTGGTACAGAATTCTGAAACATAAAACTAGAGCTTGAGATACTTTGTCAACAGAAGATTCACGCAGGTTATGAAAACAGCAGGTGCAGTATTTTAGCAAACTAAAGTACAATGAAGTCTGACATATGCCCCAGTACAGGTGCTCTAAAGCAGGGCTGTCCCCAAAGTCAGATTACTAAGGGTCTTGTCCAGTGAAGTTCAAGTGTATTTGCAGCTGGAGATTTTAAGTTTCCAGTTAACCCATTCCAGAGTTTTTCCATCCTCTGTGCAAATTCTCCCTTACATCTAATCAGAATTTATTTTGCTACAATATAAGTGCTGTCCCTTGTCCTTTCGTTGCACAGTTGATAGAGTTAGACTCTACCTTCTCTGTAACTGCCCGCTAAGTAGTTAAAGATGGCAACAAAAGCTTTCCTTAGGCTTCCCACCTCCTTTAGCCTATTTCCATAAGTCAAATGTTCCAGTGAAAATAAATTTTAGGAAAAATAGGCCTGAAACAGTTTCCCTTAATCAAAAAATCCTTTGCTAGACTCTTTCTAGCACATCACTATCTTTCTGCTACCATGGAACCATAAAACTGATGCAGTCTCCTCAGTGCTTAGCAGCCACCTCCAGCCACCCAGCCAATCGTGGCAGAGCTACAACCCAGGCTGTAGTTCACCTTTACCAGCTGGAGCCACACAGCTGACTCACTTTTCACTCGATTTCCACTGGCACCCCCAGGCCCTTTTCTGCAAAGCTGCTGTCTACCCCATCAACACACCGGGGCCCTTACTTTCTATGCAGCTGCTTGGGAATGTAAAAGAATAAACTCCATAGTACTGCAATAAGAACCTTATAACCTTGAAGACCTTCAAAATACCAATACAGCAGAGATGCAGAGGAAAGAGTCAGTATTAAAACGAGATAGAACTAGCTCACTTGAAAATATTAGTTCTGTAACTGCCACATCTCAAAAGACAGACTTTCCTTCTAAAATGATTACCCATTTCCTACTTTTTAAATATGTTTACCAATCACCATATTTGAAAACTGTAAAGAAGTCTTACCTGGAGAGTTAGTTTCACTATCTGTTTCCATAGCAACTTCATCATAATTATCATACTGATATATGCCTCCTGCACTATCTGCAGGTTGCTTATCGAAAGACCATCTCAAGTCCGTATCTGAAGACTAAACAAACAAAAGTTTCTTATTTAGCTGGTCTCATGTTTTTGAGTACACCAATTAAAACCAAATTTTAGAAACAAATCCTGATAATTTTGTCTTCCAACTGCTTTATAAATACAATTTATTTACCTATATAAAAGAGCAAATAGAGGATCACCCTTCAACCAAATGTACTGCAGACGATGACTTGATAAATTAGTAGGCAGTTTTAAAACTATCTCTTTGGTGAGGGGGGAATAGGGGGGGATATCAATACATATGAACAATTTTTAAGTATCTATTAAGTCACTATGTATCTGGTAAATTGCCACAGTTACATATTTCTGAAACACTTAATCAGGTATTTTATTATTTCTGTTCATCTGTCATGGCAATTACAAGAGTGCTTCAACTACCCTTGTTAGAAACAACACAAAATTGCACGATTATCTTTACTATGACAAAGGTTGTGTGTTTAGGTGAAATAAGTTCCGATTGCTCTAAGACCCATGTCTTGGGTGCAGTATCCTTTTGTTGTCCAATAAGGAGCCACATGTCACACTGAAACACACTCAGAGACCATGAACTAACAAATCAGATGGTTCAAAAAATGTCTAACACTATATGGATACCATGTATGACTTTCTAGCCTCCTCAATTTGCATCTTTCACAGGCATACAGTAGACATTCCATGAGCTTTTACAATTTCTTCTGTTTATAGTTAAATACTTTTCAGGCCAATTTCCTACTTATTTTTATAAATGGGACTTTTCTATAAACAACCTCAAACAGGGAGTCCCAGTTCCATTAGTTACAGTTACAATTCTCATTACAGAAGCACTTGAAGCATCTCACTGCAGGAGCTGTACCACTTCCATGACCAAATAATTAATGCTGAAGAAACACTGTCACTTTCTCCTGTAACGTACTGATGTTTTAAGACAGAAAATCAGTGACTCAACTGACTTTCTAATCTCAAGTTGAGAGAACGAAGACACCCTACAAGTGCAGCATGATGACCACTGCAGTCAACTCTGTTCCTTCATAAATTTGACATAATTCTGTCATCTTGTTATCTTTTGTGTCTGGGTCTATTTTGTACTTGGACAAATTAAAAAATACTACAAAGAAACCAAGCCTTAGATGACACTTGGAAAGAAGCAGGCCACTAAAATTGTATAGACAGAAACTTTGAAAATGTTAAGACAAAATGCAACGCAAGACAAGAAAGTCAAGAAAGTTTGGTTGATTGGTTCGCATTAATTACAAACTGCTCTTTGATCCATGTTCAAAATACCCTTAGGAGAAAAATGCTTCACCGCCGACTTGTAAGAGAACAACTCATACAAAATTTAAATTACCAAATCCAAAGGGAAAGCCTGGCTAGCATGGGATTAAAACACTAAACACTGGCATACTTCGAGCTTTTTCTCCCTTTTTCTTTTTTAAGGGGGGTGGAGGTAGGAGCAACCAGGAAGGGCATGAAGACAGAAATGACGCATGAATCACAAATCTAGCACCTTTTATGATTGTATTCTATGATATTAAAGGTCTTCTCCAACCTAAATGATTCTGCGATTCTGTGAATACTAATAAATGTTACCCTGCTTCTTGATCTCCTTTTTCCGCCAACTAGCTTCATAAATCGATTGTACTGCTCTTCTTGATTTGAGAGGTCCCTAATTTTTCTGATTTCTTCTTCTCTCTTTCTTCTCTCCTCCTCCTCTTCTTGTTTCCTCTGGTCTTCCTCTTTCTGACGCCTATCTTGTTCCTTTTGCTGCTGCATCTTCTTTGACGTCATCTGTTTCCTCAAAGTTTGCTTAGCTTTAAATAAAAAGATAGGTGATTAACTCCACATTTCCTAAATTGGTTTCCCCTACCTATATTCTTCAAGAGGCCTGAGTAGATCCACAGCATTTCAGAAGGATTAAAGGATTACTGTCCAATGTTTAATGTAACATGTTTTTTATTTCAGAGGTCATGCCATTAGTAGCCATTTCAATAACATTTAAGTTATTACCTGTAGTACTAGGTTTTTTAGTTGAATGTGCTTTAGTACTGGCTTTGACCTTCTGTGTCACACTTTTCGTTTTTGTTAATTTTTCCTTGCTTTCCTTCATCACCTGTTGTTCTTTTTGCTGCCATTTTTTACTAGCAGACTGAAGTGCAAGAAGCCGAAGTTCCAATTCAGACATCTCTTCCTCATCATCAAATGGCTTCTTGAGAAGAGAAGGAAAGGTAAGTCAAGAAACATCATTTAGTAACAATTTTTTTTAAAAAAAAAAAAAAAAAGTCTTTTCAAGACTGTCCCAAAATTTTTACCAGGAGAAGGTTTAAAAAATCTTACTGTACTGCTAAGTCTTATTCCTGAAGTATGTATTGTTTTATTACTGAAACACTTCTGGACTGCAATTTAAAAACAACCTTCCTAGTATCATAATGCAATTATGTCTCACCTACGGAGGAATATTGTCTTACCTTTTCAGATGTTACATCTGAACTGCTAAGCTTACGCCCTGATGTTTGTTCTTTGTCTTCGGCACCTTCCAAAACAAAAATACGACACTTTTTAGCAAGTTGTTTCTCATGAGACAGCTACATTAAAACGCTGTGCAGAATTTAATCCACACAAGCTTATTTCATCATATTTGCACTACATAGTGTAAAACAGAATACCAGTAGTATGTATAAAACCCACTTTAATAAACATCAATATAAACTTGGCATATCTGATGAAATCCACGATTGTAATGCCATAAGGCAAGATCTGTCATTTTTAAAAATTCTCCATCTTAAAGCTGACACTTTCACAACTAACAACAACAGATTTGGAGACAAGGGGAAAGGAAGACTTCTTGCCATCCGTTTTATGCTACCACCTCACATCAGCTGCTGTCCTGAACATCTCAGATTCCACTGGCAGCTATTTTGAGCAACCTGTCTTCTGCAAAATTAAATGTAAAGCTCCAAAGTTGCATCAAGAACATTTCTGCTCTATTTCTGTAGGGAGCTACCCTACAGAAACGTGTAATAACAGTAATGCTTTCTGGCTAAACATTAAGGTGTTGATGTATTAATTTGTTAAACTGCCCAAAAGCCATATCTCTGATAATTACATAGTGTATACACACACACTTTAGCATATTATATTTTATATATAATACACAATGCTGTGTATTATACATTCATAACTTAATGATAATAGCTAATGTTAAGAATATTAATCGATTTAGTCTGAAATATTATCAGCCCAACCTTTCAGAGTCAGCTGCTTAGCATTAGGCCATAAAAATCATCTACATATGAAGTCTCTTGAAATTGCAAAGCAGCATGACACAGCAGCCCTTGCTTAGCATTAGTAGCTGAATTTGTGAAGCCTGAGGCCTCAGGCTGTGCACCTCCACCTAGATACGATCAACTTATGCTGAACTTCTACAGAGTTACACACAACAAGGCCGTAGAGCCAGTTCAAGCCAGAGGATAAAGGGCCTACAACAAACTGCAAACCTTCAAAAACAAGAGACAGCCGGCCTAGAGACAAAGGAAGAACCCAGGACAAGACAACCCCAGCCCCTAAACCACCACTGGGCCAGCTGCCCCATGGATAACACGTGAAGAGTCTATGGGTGTGGGAGTTTAGACTCTAAGGGTATAATTGCCCAGAGGTTTCTTTGTTCAGGGTTCCTCCCCATAGACACCCAGCTCGAGCTGCAACCTGATGCTGTACCACCTGACATAATTTGGGAAACCTAGGATGGAGCAAACAAAGTTCTTTAACACTAATAATTTACTATAACTGAGAGCAAAATCTAATTATATTTATAGAATTTATATATTTATGTGCTAAAGGAAGAAAAATATTTAGAGAGAAGCTTTGACATCTTTTCCTATATTAGCCTTTCTTCAACGAAAGATGTCTTCTCACAATTAGAATAGGTAGAAAATAAGCTTGCGTTCCATACAGCTTTTACTCTTCCGTTTTATCAAGAGTCGCATTCAGAAAGGTGCTGTTTAAAATATACCAAAACCTTGTACCTAAAGGAAAAAAAGTACACAGCAAGTCCTGAAGCTCTTCCTGCTTGCATGCGCATGCATTCTTTAAAAGCACACATAAAAAAGAAAAATATTAGCTAATAACCGTATGTATTGTAAAAGGAAATGCAAAGACACTATTCCACTAAGCAAAGATCCTAACCATGCAGTTCACAGAACGGAAGGAGGGAGAGATAGATGGTACAGTTGTTTCTGCAATGCACACATATGCAAGGATATATCACACAAACTAAAACTTTCTTTTTTTTCAAATTGCAAGTGCAACAAGGTAAGGAAGGCAAGCAATACGATAAAGCTTCTGTCAGAGCAGTTGAACCACAATGAATTAATTCTAGAAACACAAACTTCTGAGTTTTAAGACAAGTTCTTCAACTTGAACAGGTTTGGAGAAACATCCAGTACAAAATTTAAAAATACATACCATGGGAAAAACAAGTTTAGTGAATTTCCTAATATAAGCATAACCAAGTAATATACACTCATTTGACACATGTGAATCTGCAGTAACTGAAAACAGCTCGCATTTTCCGCTTTAGAAACCTGCCCTACAGTGCCACTCATACTTAAAAAAAAGCAAAACAGACTGCATCACACATCTGAGTGGTTTGCAAAAATTAAGATGCTCTTAATGTACATGTACATAAAACATCTATTTTCGCTGTATGAGCTGTATTTTCAACTTCAGTATTTCTCGGTTTTGAAGATGGATAACTTTTTTGAGACTGGTTTGATTTTTAAATAGGTCTATTACTCCTGCTTTCCTGTGTTCTGTTCCTGCAACCTATAGGTTTTTCTTCTATGGTCAAGATAGATCATTTTTCCTCGCATCTCCTATTAAAAACTCTACTATCTGTTAAAGACGACCAGAATGTGGTTTTGTTGGTTTGGGGGGGGGGGGGGTGGTTTGGGGGTTTGTTTTGGATTTTTTTTTTATTTATTGTTTTTTTAAAAGGGAAAGACAAGGGGAAAAAAATACCTAGAATGAGGGAGTTTTTAACAGTTTTCTCTTTTCATTTATTTACCGGCTTTGTCTTCTAAATTCCCATTTTGAAGTTACATATAAATCGTTCTAACGTTCAGTGTTCTATTCCTACCTTTCTTCATACTCCAACTAATTACTCACCTGTGTTCTTAATCCATTTACTACTTTGTCTCTTCCCACTCAAACTAATAGTTTACACACACTGACATAAGCCAACATAAGATAACAAGTGATATACAACAAGCACACCCTCAATCACAGCACATGCTTATTAGAACTAGACATAGCCTCAGAAAAGAAGGTTTAAGCAAGCCACCTTATTTTGATACAGACTTAAAACTAAACTCAAAGACTTATACCATGGCTTAGCTGGACAAAACTAACTGGTTCACACACCTCAGTAATTATCCTTCTTGGCCTGTAGCCAAAACTACCTAGACAAGATACTTAATTCTAACCTGCAGTTACATTTCTTCCTCAGATCCTTTTTATTTTTGGCCGATGATTTCTTCACTATTTGTGAATATCAATTATGATCAAAATAATTCTGGTGAAGATATCTGATATAGGCTTGTTACACTGAACAGAGAAAACAAAGAAATGCAGAAAAAGCTGTCTCTAAATTTAATTTTTTTCAGCTAAAACAATAACCATTTTAAGTGGGGAAAAAAAAAAAAATAAGTGAAAGCCAATGATTTCGGCTGTGACAGGAATTAAAACCTTCAAGTCTTGTCCTGCTTTCTGCCAAACTATCAGTTAGTCCAAGAAAACACATTAGTTAAAAAAAACTAACTAAAACCAAACTTCCAAGCTTATTTGCATAATTCGAGGAATTGCATAAAGCAAGAATCAAGTACACTAAATCTATAACATAAAATATAAAATATTTTAAATAAATTAGTATTGTAATTCAAGTAAAATTTTCATTAATGCCTAATAAACAACAGGTAATGGCAAGCAAAAGAACTTTACACTAGCTAAATCAACCTTTAAAGTATTTACCTTGTCCAGATTCTGCAACCTCAGATTTTTGTGACGACTGTTTTGATCCTTCTTTGGCTTTTTTCAATCTGCTCCTCTCAGCTGGAGTAGGCAGTTTTTGTCTGAGAGGTTTCAGTTGAAATGCCTGAAAGCCTATAACCGGAATTTTCTCCTCAGAAGATACTGTCTTTACAGCATCCGTTTTAATACTGTCATTTTCCATAGTTACTTGGTCCTCAGTGTCCACTTTATCGTTATTTTGTTGTTCATTTTCTTCCTTATTGCTCAAGGCCAGTCTTTCATCTTTATTAATGCACTCAAGCTCTAATTGTATCTGCTTGTACTTCAAGAGCAAATCCTCAAAACTTTCTTCCACAGAGTTTTCATTTTTAGAAGAGTAGTTCTGCTTTCTAGATGGAGACCTTCCAAAAGTTTTGGCTGAATTACTGGTCAAGAAAACTAAGACATGTACACATATAACCCTAAAACAGTAACGATATTACCACACGACTAAATTATGACAAACAGAACTTAAAATCAATCTCATACTTCAATTTTACCTTAAGGCTAGCTTGAAAAACATCCCCTATGAATGTAAGCAGCCTGCCAAAGATGTAGCCATTATTATATATTCACAGCTTAGATAAACATTTTCTTAAACCAATAATTTAAAATATCCTACTCTTGTCAAGAATTTCATAAGTTGCTGAGAAGTCTTGGTTTTGGGAGGATCATGTGAGCAAGAAACAACAGCTGTAATGCTGAGAAGGTTCCTTATCACAAGTAATGCCTAATATTCCAGGGTTTGTAACTCAAATATTGATTCTCCATCTCACATTCTGAAAAAAACAAGGTAAATTTCTTCTCACTCATTTTATCCTTCCATGAAATGCTAAGATCTAGCCACAGCTCAATCACACACTGCAGGAACTGTAGCTCAACAAATGAGGCAATGCACAGAGCAAACAAAAACTGAACGGGATCTAAAAAATAGTTTAAGATTGAAAATCAAAACATTCAAAAAAAAAATTTTACTACAGGACAAGGAATTACTAATTATTCAGAAAAGGTTGTCTATGCGTACCCAAGAGACAGATTTTCTTGACAACATGTTGTCCAAGGCAGGCAATAGCAATATTCTTAGGCAACTGTATCCAGAACAAAAGTTCTCAGTACCAAAGATTTGCTTTCCCTTACCTTAACCTGACACTTACCCTGTAAAACAATCGTGCTCACAGGGAAATCTTTTAGGATATCGAGTCAGCTTTGACTCATCCGACCCTCAGTGTCAACCCCGCTGTGGTAACAGCTGACTCACACCCAGTTATGTGAAATGCTTATTCATCAAGGTCATCTCTTAAAACAATACATGGAGTAAAACTGAAAGCTATAACAGGTGTCCTCTGAACACAGATATACTGAATCTAGAGGAAGACAACGTTATACTTGTTTTCTGCTCACAACACACATCAACTTGAATGTTCAGCTACATTAACTTCTACCATAAGTATGAAGAATTTTGGTATATATCAATTTTGTTATGTTTCGCTATACAATGCTTTCTTAGGCTTCAGCACAAGAAGTGGAAACCTGTGAAGATTAACTAAATAAAATCCAGAAGGCCACTGACCTGCAAATACGCTGAAAATATAAGAAAACAGTAAGAGCTGTTTGCAGGACACAACAAATTATGTAAAAAGCATATTTGCCAAATTCACTTCCAACGTATTTCTGCTTCCTAAAAAGACAACTACATGTGTGATGGTCCTGGGAAAGCCTGAAGCTAACTAAGTAATTTAACATCATTTATAAAATTGAGTCTATTATTTTATATTAAAATATTTCAATAGCTTCTGGAGTCACCTAGACTTTGGTAACTAGACAAAGCTTTGAGATTTTTTTTGTGCTCAGAGTAGAATTGCTAGAGCTCCCACCATGGTATTAAACAGAAATTCTGGCTTTCCCACATGTAGCAATTTTTTTAATACGTTGTTCTACACACAGGAATGCAAGACTACATGGAGTGCTATGAAAGGCAGACAGGCACATACGTATTAAAACAGTTACTCTTCAACTCTGCAGAAAATTCATCCTACAACTAAAAAAGAAACCAACTGAAAAAAATGCAAAGTTAGAAGTGAAGAAAAATGTAAAGTAGGAAGAGTTTAAAATTCAACAGAAACAGAAAGTGACATTCTGGTCTTATACTTCAGACTGAAAATTTCACAATTCCCTATACAAGAATTTCTGCAGAACATCTATAATCAACAGCTTCATGTTCAAGTGGTTAGGAATTACAAGGGAAAAGCCTGTTAAAACACCCAAAAAAAAAAAAGGCAACAAGCATTCCTGAAATGCTCCACCATGTCATCTACTCCATTTACACGTGTACTTCTATAAAGCATTGTGCAAAGTACTAATTCCAAGGATAAATTAAAACAAGGCACCTCTTTCTTTCTCTCAGCAGACATTTAAAACATTACACTTTCCTGGGGGAATTCCAGATACCACTCCAGGCCACAAGCCTCCTTGTTCCACTTGATGTGACGGTCTCTTCTGAGGTCACATACCCATGAATTACACCTCTATTCCATTAATATTAGCAACATGTAGGTACCTCAATATTGATAAATAATGTAATTTCATACCCTTGCCACCTAAGGGATTTGATAAATACAGAAAAGAACTTACATTTCAAGAGAAAATCATGGGCTTTCCTTCGTTATATGATACATAAGCCATTGAATGTCACTTATTACAGAACAATAGTATTAGAACCTTCTCTATCATGTTTGAACAGAAGCATTTACCTTGGGTACCAGGAAAAAAAAATTCCTCATTTTCTGCTTTCAGATGGAAAATTGAATTATCCCTTTCTAAATGCTCCTTTAATTAAAAAGGAGAAGGAGACTATATCACTATTAACAAGCATTGCAAGGTCTGTTTATTATGGTCAATGTGTTCACCCTGCAAATTATTCAGTACACATAACCACTTTATGGTAGTTAACACTATGAGTTAAATGACTTAAAACCTATTTTCAGCACTAGAAGCATCTTTGTGGGAAAGTAACAGAAGACGGGCAAGGAGTATTGCAGACACACTCAAGTGACTTGCAGCTGGGGTGTAGAAAAGCACATATATCATACTAATCACTTTAGTCCTGTGCACTTGACAAGTAGAACATCTGTATTTCAATAATACAGGCCTGTGACAGACTTAGAGGCACCCTATAGAACATGCTTGAGATTCTTGCCCTGTTGTGGGAAAGATCAAAGCGCAGTAGTAAACTACACCTGCACAAACCCTGAAGTACAGGTTGAAACAACAGGTTTGTTAACTCTTCAGCAAGGACTGAGCTCCAAAGTGCCTACAACCCTGCTGCTCAAGTGCCTCTGCCTAGGTGCTGTTTCAGAGATCACTCAGTTCACAAAGTAACGAAAATAAACCTGCTCTTTACATTCCATCCATGGTTTTGTGGTTTCTCCGGTGTCCTGCCTGCTTTAGCTCATACAGTCTTCCCATGAAGCCTTGGGAAAATCACATCTTCATTTGCTGCCTCTCAAGATAAGATTCTTGAATGCAGAGTTCTTATGAAGACTTGCGTAATGCTGTAACTTGACCAGAGGAGATTAAATAAAAACATCTCTATTACTAGTTTACATATTCCATCCACATTAAAAAAATTATATTACATGGATAAATAACATCTAAAATAACACAAGAATCCAATGAGTATTAAAAGCCTTAAGCGCTGGCACAAGTAGAAAAAAATCCTATTCCTGGGACCAACCAGCATAGTCAGGCAAACACACATCCTTTGACTACTGGTACAGAGGACAATAAAACACTTCAAGATCCTAGAGAGTAAGTTTTAAGCACTAGTTCTCTCTCTCAGCACATTTCATGCTTATCTATAACAATGCAGTTAAAGTAAGTTTCAGTACCAGGCTGCCCCCAAGTGTCATTTGGCATCAGTTTTTAACGGGTTTTTTTCTATAGCAAACCTGGAAAATGATAGGAGCTTTTTCTATCACTTCCGCAGTTCGTAATCTTAAAAGCAGAAAATATCAGAACTCTATTACTAATCACTTAACTGAGTCTAGAGCAATCAGTGGAGAGCATCCAACATGTAAAGCTGGATATGGCTTTACAGAGATATACAGCTTCCCTCTATTACCTTAACTCCCATATAAAACCACATTCCATGCACGAAGTTCCACTTTAACTTAGGCTGAGCTTTAAACTGAGCTTTAGCCTTGTGTAACAGCCTCCAAACAGCTGGGAGCAAAACAAAACAAGAAAAAAAAGTGTATTTCCTCATTGCCCAATACAGGAAATTAACAAGCTTAGGGTTTTAGCCTTACAACTGTGACACTTTAATTACATACATTAAAACTGTCACACCAAAGACTGACCCTCCTTCACAATATTTGCACTTCAGGCTAGAAAAGCAGTCAACTGGGATCCAATCAACTAAGGCTTTGTTTGAGGCTACGCTTTTTCTGTATCCCTGTACAGGGTCGATCAGCCAGGTTGCAAGCCAAACCATGGCAGTAATCCAGCTTCCCAGCAGCCTCTCCTTGAGGAGGACCCACTGCCCCAGCCAACCTTTGGGCCTCAAAGGGGAGCCTCCATCTCCATTACCTCTACAGCAGTCAAGAGAAACACAGAATTGTTTGGTTGGAGAAGACCTTTGAGATCATCGAGTCCGACAGAACCCATCCACCACTAAATCATATCCCTGATTATCTAATTTATCCGTCTTTTAAATACCTCCAGGGATGGTGACTCAGTCACCTTCCTAGGCAGCCAGACGCTGGCCTGATGACCCTTTCGGTGAAGAAATTTCTCCTGATATCTAAGAAGGAGGGAAAAGCATCCTTTCCCGGGGCTTTCAGCCACGTAAGACAGCACCGACACACCCAGGGCCGCCCTCCCCGCCCTTCTCTCTCTCACGTCTCAAGGATACATTTTCGAGGCGACGGCTCCCTCCAGCCCTGCCCGCTACTGAAGCCAGCGCCGCCTCCCCCTCCGGGCGGCCTCCCCGGCAGATTGCCTCCTCGATCGCTGCCTCCTCGGCTCCTGTCCCAGCGCCCTCCGCCCCGGTAGGGCCGGCCTCGGAAGCGGAATCTGTCCAGAGCGTTGTGGCTGCGCTCCCAGAAGGAGAGCCGGGGCCCCGTCTCGGAGTGCGAGCCCGACGGCATCCGCGCCGCGGGCGGGGGCGGCGGGTGGGAACGGAACGAGTCCTTGGGCCGGTACCCGCCCCGGCCGTGCGGGTGCCCCAGGTCGGGCGGGGGCTGGTGCCGCGAGCGGGTAAAGGGCCGCCCGCAAGAGGAGGACGAGGAGGAAGAAGAGAGGGAGAAGCCCCCGCGGAGGCCGGGGGGCGGCCTGCGCCTCGAGTAGGGCCTGCTGCTGGCCTGGCCGCCGCTACGCTCCGAGCCGCCGCCGCCGCCGCCATAGGGCCTGAAGCCGCTATTGTCATCATCGCTGATTTCGCCGTCTTCCAGCTCCCCTTCTTCCTTCGGGGACAGCCCGCTAGAATCCAGCGCCGCAACCGCTTCTGCAGGCGCGGCCACCGCCGCCTCCGCTGCTGCCATTGGGGCCCAAAGGCCAAAGCTCCCGGCGAGGCCGCTCGGGCTAAGTCGTTTTGTGCGCAGGGTGGCTCCGCCACGCCACGCCCCAGCGCGCCCAGAATCTCGCGTGACTTTGCCAGAACTCTCGCAAGACCGCTTTCCTGCCCGGGAAGGGACCCCCGAGCGCAGGAGATCCTGGGTAGCATAGTTCTCAGCTGGTGGAGAGGCCGTGCCGGCCGGGGGCGGGGAAAGTTTGGGGCTCAGCCTATAGCGGGGCAGGGGCGCAGGGCGAGCGCCAATGGAGGGGGGAGCCGCCATCTTGATAGAGTCAGAATCATGGAAGCATAGAATGACGCGAATTGGAAGGGACCCACAAGG
>VWPV01024335.1:0-37726 GCA_013389885.1 Geococcyx californianus | reverse complement strand
AGCTGTTTCAATTATTTCCAAAACAGAGATGAAGATTTTAGAATAACATGCTTTCTTGGATTTGAGCCTTTTTGCCTAAAGACTTACCCTTAAATCTGCTGGAGCCTCTTATGAGACTGTGGAGTTTAGTGTGTATTCCTGTGTTTTGGCAGTTCCATGCGTATTTCAATGTGATAGCCGGGAATATTACAGGATTTTTCTCATTATCTTTATTTTACATAGTAGCTTTAAAAATGAGGTATCCAGTCTCTGCAGCTGCTACGGGGGGGTATTTGGTTTGTATTTCTGTCCTTTATCAAGCTGCGTGTATGATACACAGAAAAAAAATAGGCTGGCTTCTAGTGATCTTTCTTTGCACATTTGAAATTATATGATAGCAGGAAATGTGGAATGAATGTTTCTTCTTACTTTAATTGTAGAAAATAATAAAATCTGAGTACATTTTACATAACAGATAAACTTATCTGACTTCTTATTTCAAGAAGCTTGAAGACAAACTCTAAATTTGGATTGGTTTATTTTTATTTTTAATTGCCCATTCCAAAAAGGAGTAAAGAAATTACATTACTCACTACTAAAAAGTTGTTTGTGGTTGTTGTTGTTATTATTATTATTATTATTATTTACTTAGAATTTAGGCTTTCTTGACTCCTCTGAGTTTCCTCTTAAATGAAGATGCAGGAAAAGTGTAAGTTTAGTAGGGATTAGAATTGTTATACTCTGAGTAGCTCTGATGGTGACATATATTCATCTTCCTAAACTCCCCTTAAACATCCATAAGGCACTATCAGTTATGTACTCGGCTCACAAATCTGTTACAGTTGTCGTATGTCTCCCAAAAGGACAGGAAACTCCTCCTCCGCGGAATATTTGTCATGCAAGAGCACTCCTTTGCTTGAGTTATAGGATTTTAGGCTTTGAGTATCATAGCTTTCAATTTGACCATTTCATCCTTTACGAGGAAAACTGAATCCTTTGGATTTGCTTAGGGTCTTAAATACACTACGAATAATATCTTCATGCTCATATTTAGCGTTTGTTAAAGTTTGACACATAGAACATGAATCAACATCTTGATCTTAACTTTCATCACAGATTGCTTTCCTCTTTTTAGTGTCATTGCTGTATTTTATATGTAAGAATCATGGTGAAATTCAGTTCAGCTCAGCTGGGTTCCAACATCTATTTCCAGTGTTTATCTCCTGTTTTCAATGTTATAAATTTGTTAATTTGTTTGACTTCTATGAATTTACATTTGGGTCTTTTGCAGAGACTTTTATTTTTCCTTAGAATCTTCAACAGGTATTTTATAGAACTTATTTTGCCAACATTTTTAAAACATATTTTTCTTCTTAATTTTAATCTAACTTAAAGAACTGAAGGTTTCAGTGTTATAAGAGCGCAGAGAATCATCAGGAGAACAATGAAGGAGACATTACGTTCTCTACATGGACAGCATTCACATCTAAGTAGTTTTTAATAAAATATTGTCAAATGTGTCTTCCAAACTCTTAGAATTTGGAAAAATAATGGTCCAGATGATTGCAAACACAAAGTGGATAGGCACTTAAAATAACAAATAAGCAGAACAAAAGACCTCTGAGATGGCTAGATAAAATCCTACAAGCAGTGCCCAGAGCCTAAAGCGGCTGTCTCGTCCTGCAGTAGTCCCTCACTGGTTTCTGTCTGGTCTCTGGTAGGTTCAACTTTTGTTGACACAGTCTGAGCCCTGACACTGGCTCCTAAGTCTGATGTTCTCTATGTTTTCCTCTCCAGGTTAAATCCTAAATCAACATTAAAAAAAATAAATAGCAATTTTTTACTGTCTTTGGAATCTCTTTCCCTCTTTCCCTCTGGTGCCATTAATAGAGACCATCTGCTTGCCAGCTTGTCATTCTGCTCACTGTATGTCCCTTTCTCTTGACATTAATCCCCAGGCAAGAACACAGGGAGGTGGGAAGGCTTTTCTCTAGGTAAGGAACATGAATGAGTAGGTGAGCAACTTGATTTTGTCTTGACAGAGACTTAGACTCTCTTGAAACTGTTATTATAGAGAAAAAAATATTATTTCACAAATCAAATACTTTATGTATTGTATTAAAACACTATTTTGTAATACTTTTAAGAAGCCTTGCACACATTAAATGTTCTGGGCATTTTTACCTGGTCCTAGTTCGTCCACTGTGTTTGAACAGTCTGTGGTGTATAAAATTTATATTGTTTTCCATAAGGGACATCACATACACACTGTTTTGAGCAACTACCTAAATCACCAAATTGAGTGAAAACCATGAACTCCCTAATGAAACAGGGCTCTCTATTTATATATTAGAGGAATTAATTACTTTCAGTCTTAGTACTCAATTTTCAACAGTGAAGAAAGAAACCACGCTTAGGAAGAAAAAAAAATATAATCAACTTGATTTTTTTTTTTTTTCAGGGTACTAATAGTGCAGTACTACATCATGAATAGAGCTATGTCAGAAGAATAAAGATTGAACTTATTTGGCATGTATAATAGACATAAGAAACATGAGGTAACTGCTTTTTTTACATGATAGAAGAAATCAAATTCATACAAAAATCAGCTAAAAAGACACTGCAGAGATTTAAGGTTCTAATTGAAAGTAGTGACATATATCAGTTTTAACTAGTGCATAATTTCAGGTTTAGATATTTCTTTAGTTTTAAAAGAACTGAGCTTTGCAAAAGACTAACATTTGATAGCATTATGTTAGGGATAGGATTGTCTGCACCACTAGTGATAAAATACAGTTTCCTTAATTCCATTTAAGGTCATATAGATGACCCCGACAAGCTATTACCCTCTAATGGTACAAACTTAGTGTTTCATTCTTATGGTGAAATAAATAGTTTAAAATATGAAGACCCATAATATCTTGAGAGATTTTGAAGGAATAAATTAAATTTTGATGTCTCTTTAAGAACTGCTAGCCTAGACAGTGAAACATGCAGTAAATACCACAAGTAACAAATACAAGCAAACCGGCTTGGCTTACCTCAAATAAACCCTTGCACAAGGATGAGGTACTAAAACCCAGATGGTCAATGCATTTACCCCTATAAGTGAAAAACTGAGACCCTTAGCTCTGGAAAGTGGACTTGATTCCCCAGTAGTCAGTTATCTGATGGACAGGTGCCAAGAACCTTCCCATCTCTAAATGACACATTGACTTTGATAAGAACACATAGTAAATCAGAAAAAAACACAAGATGCAGGGTGAAAAAAAAATCAGTCTGCATATATCTAAGAGAAATGGTTTACCATTTTTCTCCCAAGAGGAATGAAGGAAAGAGCAATAAGCCAAAGGAGACAGAAGAGAGCTCTGCAGAGTCACATTTTCTTGCATTAAATGCAAAACCAAAGAGACACTGTGATCAGAACAAAAGCTTTAGAGGAGGAAGGAATGCAGCCAGCATCTTAGAGAAAGATCCAGTCCAGATATGTCAGAACAGAATGATCTGCAGCTGCCATTTCTGACAAAGCTTTCTCCCATGCCCCCTTAACTCCAGTACAGTTTCAATAGCAGCAAGTAATGTTTTGTAGATAATTTCCCAAATAACATCAGGATGCTGCTGTTACAACTTCTATAATGCTCAAAGATCTCCAAAGTGAAATGAAGAGTCTCTTTGAGAAAAGCTCCAAGGAGAAACAATGACATTTAGGAATTAAACTTTCTCTCTATGAAAGAAATTAGTTGTAAAAGGAGGGTGCAGAAAGCTTTTTCTCAATGTAGAATTGTTAACTTATTTTTACCAAAGCTGAAATAAAGATTTCAAGCACTCACAGAAAATTTAATCTTAGGAAACATGCCTTGCTGACGGAAAATGTCACTGCTATGGACCCAGCAAAGCTTAGAGACCAGGAAAACAGACTGTTAAATTCAGTCTTGTCTGTACTTTTCTCTGCTTAACCAATAACTTTCCAGGTGACTATGTGTGAAACAGTGGGGTTATTCACTAAAGACATTAAGGCTTTCACAGTGATATCTGCTTCTTCACTGCAAATTAAATATTGACTCAAATCTTCAACAATATCTCAGATCTGAATTACATTTTTAGCTGAAGTCTAAAATATAGAACAGGTTAAAAAATACAGGACACACATATAATTTAAAATGATCATAGCTTTCACTTAACAACCTTGGTTTTCCAGAACTTAAAATTCCTGCCTACACTTATCATTGCTGACTTACATTACCTTGGACCTTTCCAGCCCACTTTTTGGTAATTTCATAAATTTGTATTTCTCATTATCATCACGGGTACTTAGTAAGTATATATTATTCGCCTCTCATCTACTTACTACTTTTACTTTTATGATTTTTATTACTTGGGGTTTGTTTAAAAATATTTTCTTTGTCTTGATTTAATTTCACCCTGGTTAAAGTGGTAATTACTCTTTGGTGTTGAAACCACCTGTACAAATCCAACTGAAGTTTAAGTTAAGTCCAATGTACTTTGACAGACATTTGTTCTGTAGCTGTAAGAAAACTTACTGCTGAGTCAGATACACATTTTATTGCCAAGTGTTGGAGTTAGATACACCTGAAAAGAAATTGTAGTTAAGGTTGAAATAATTGTTTTATCCAGAAAAGGAACTAAAAGAACTGACAGGTTTTTATGTACTTGCATGGCACTCTTTGGGAAAGAATGGGATGAAAATTTTGCATGCTTTCAATTATTAAAATATATTGAAGGCAAAAAGCCTCATGGAGCAAGACTTATTCCGGTAACTGTGTGGTGAGATATGACTTAAGAATAGACAAAATACTTCTGCCATTGCTATTCCCCTCTGCATGAGGTGAGATGAGGTGAATTAACCTTCTCTGACCTTGACGGACCTTGAGCTTCAGGTTAACTTCAAACTTTAACTTAAAACTCTCCCTTGGACTCCAGCACTTGTGAAAGTGGTTAGTACAAAACCATTCAAGGCCACTTCACCTGCTGATGCCCTCAACGTTTACCTAATAGTTGATAATTTTTTGGCTTCTTGCTCAGTGCACACATTACAGAGAAAGACTGGTGCTGTAAACGTAGGGATTTAAGTCTCAACTCATGCACCAGCTGTATGGACACATGCTGTTGCTGTGCTCAGTAGTGTGGCGTCTGTCATTTTTTTAGCTTGCAATCTGCATCTCGACTTCACGGTCTCTCTGTGATTGATGGGAAAACTGGGACTAGTAGAACAGGTATAGGAAACAGGAAAAGAATATTCTCCAAAATACCCTGAGCTGTAGGATTCTTCATCACCTCAGTATAACATCAGTCTTTGAACCAAATGAGTTTAAAACCTCAATGTCCTCTGTGAATACTGAATTGTCATGGCAGACTTTCTTGAAGAGATAAATGACATAATTTTGCCCTGAGAATAAAACATACAAAGCTAACTGTACAGAATGTCATATTAGGAGTAAGAAGTGATTTTTTATGTGATACTGAGTACAGATTAAAACCAGCTTTGAAATGTATTACAAATGAATGTACAGATTCAGGTTCACCAGGCACCAATACCTTCAAATAAACCACTAGGAGTGCTGGCGTAATTTGTTGTCTTATTTTTCTCAAGGTAAAAAGGGAGACAAGATGTATTTCCTCCCACTGTAGTTCTCTCTAGGAGAAATGCTTTTGACATGACCAGATTGTTTATCTCAGGAAGGAAAATTCATTCTTGAAGGAAAATAAAAAAGAAGAAAAAATGGGTTTATTTCAGGTTGTGCAGACCTTGTTCTTCTTAAAACCTTCAATAACAGTGACATTTTCAGTAATCAGAACACTTTGTCATAGAAGAGTTGGATATCATTTCCTCTTCTCCTACCATCACCTTAATAGAAATGCTACAAGCACAGTGGAACCACACCACACTCAAATCTACAAATACGTGTGAATCGGAAATCTCAGCTGCTCCTTACATCACTGCAAGATTTTTTATGTGTTGTGTACAGACATAGTTACTTTTTTTGGTTTTGTCTTCCCCAAAAATATTAATTCTGAACGACAGAAACAAATACTATAGCTGAAGAACTACAAATCGGTCAGTCTCATCTCTGTGCTCAGCAAGAACATGGAGCACAACCTCCTGGAAGCTCTGCTGAGTTATATGGAAAACAAGGACGTGACTGGTGAAAGCCAACATGGCATCGCTAAGGGCAAACTGCGCCTAATGAGTCCAGTGGCTTTCTACAATGTGGCTGCACGCTGGTGGATAAGGGGGACAAATGATATCTACCTGGAATTGTACAAAGCATTTGGCACTGTCCCACACAATACACTGATCTCTAAATTGGAGATCTGACAGATAGATTACTCGTGAATGAAGAATTAACTGGATGATCACACTCAAAGAGTTGGGGTCAATGGCTCAGTGTCCAAGGGGAAACTGGTGATGAACAGAATTCTCCTGAGGATCAATATTGGGACCAATGGTGTTTAACAGATTTGTTGCAGACATGGACAGTGGGATCAAGGGCACCCTCAACAAGTTTGCCGACGACAACAAGCTGTGTGGTGTGGTCGACGTGCTGGAGGGAAGGGATGCCATCCAGAGGGACCTGGACAGGTTTGAGAGGTGGGCCTGTGCAAATCTTATGAAGTTCAACAGGGCCAAGTGCAATGTTCTGCACTTGTGCCAGGGCAATCCCAAGCACAAACACAAGCTGGGTAAAGAATGAATTCAGAGTAGCCCTGAAAAGAAGAGCTTGGGAGCGTTTGGCACATAAGAGCTGACAATGTGTGCTTTCAACCCAGAAAGTATGATCACAAAGGGAGATGATTCCGTGCCTCTACTCTGCTCTGGTGAAACCCCATCTGGAATACTACTTCCAGCTCCAGATTCCTTAACAAAGAAAAGACATGGATCTGTTACAGCAAGTCCACAGGAGGGCCATGAAGATGTCAGAGGGATGGAGTGCCTCCTGTACACAGGCAGGCTGAGAGAGTTAGGCTTGTTTAGCCTGGAGAAGAGAAAGCTCTGAGGAAACCTATAGCAGCCTTCCAGTACTTAAAGGGGGACACACAAAAGATGGGGAGGGGCTCTATTAGGGAGTGCAGGGATAGGATGAGAGGTAACAGTTTTAAGCTGAAAGAGTTTAGATTTAGATTAGATATTAAGAAGAGATTTTTTGCTGTGAGGGTGATGAGGCACTGGAACAGATTGTCCAGAGAAGTTGTGGATATCCTGTTCCTAGAAGAGTTCAAGGCCAGTTTGGATGAGGCTTTGAGCAACCTAATTGTTGGAAGGTGTCCCTGCCTGTGGAAGGAGAGGTTGAAGCTGGATGATCTTTAAGGTCCCTTCCAACACAAATCACTCTATGATTCTATGAAGCTATGATTCTAAGAATATAGGTTTACATATTCCAGTAATGCTTATGGTGCAGCAATGCAATACGTCACTAGCCTATAACAACCACAAGTGTTCACGTTAGTGACTCTAATGTACCTGTGCCCTGTAATATGGGCCCAGAGGGATGTTACTATAGATTTGAACCCCTAGAACACATACGTGACTCCTGAAGTGGTTAACCTTCTCAACTGGTCTGAACTCATAATACTATTGAAGTCCACAGAACTAATACTTCTCCATAAGTATAACATGGCCATTAGAAAAATTGTTCATTCATTATTGTTCATGATATCAATTATCACTGATACAAATATAATGCAATAGAGTGAAATAACAATTTTCTCTTGAGGCCAAATAAAATATCAAGTTATCTCTAATTTTTCTCCTAAATTTGGCATGGTGGCAGACTTTATGGGCTAAATAATACGTCTTATCTGAACTTTGAGAATTTTAATATTAGTCTCATTTTTAACTCCATAAGCAATACGATTTTAATGAAGCCAGGCAAAAACAAGAAAGCTGTTCTTTACTTAATTTAGAATCTAAGTGTTTCTCTAGGTTAAAACCAAAGACTCTGCAGCTACCTAGATTAAAATTCTCTACATTGAATATCACACTAATGACTTCAGATTATGTTAAGGCTGAATAGTCTGCTTTTTATTGGTTCCCTCCCCTACGCCCCCATCCTCCCCTTAGCACTTAATTACAGATAATTAATTTTTTTGCATATCAGAATCCTAATCTCAGAGAATTAAAGGTTTCTCTCACACGTCACTCAGGAAAGAAAATTTTTGGTGGGATGAACGGGATAGAGATGTATAAAGTACCATACAGCTTGGGAAGAAGACAGCAGTTTTCTCAGCTAGTGCCATTTTAGAGAATCCTGATTTTTATGAGTGTAGACATAGTTATGTGCTTAGTTATGTATTTATTTTGAGAAATTCATGGAAGCATAGACATTATTGTATCAAAAACAAAAACCAAAATACAATACAGGCTGATTCAATTGATAAGGACGGAAGGTTACAAATTCAAATAAATTATTTCATTGTTTAAAGGTATCATACATGCAGATGTTTCAAAACTTGATCTTTTATTCAGTCTTACTCCTTTTTTCTTTACCAATATTGGTTATTCTATCTTTCCACAAACCTCTAATTAAACTCCTATAGAACTTAGAAAAACTACCTATGTCTTAATTTAGAATCTAAAAGTGCAGAATTTTTCCTTCTTAATTACAGATATACACAAAACAAGAAAACCAAAAAGAATATCCCATACATGAAAAGGTTTAGCTCTTAATTTGCTTGAATATACTTCATCCTTCTGTGCTGCTTCTGAAAAGCAATGCTGAACCAAAAGACTGATGTTTCTGGAAATTTTAGTTGTGAGCAGCCAGATGGGAAAAAACTTTACATGAAACACTGATATCCTTTATTGTAGCAGATAGCGTAAACGACAATGATAGAAAAAAGTTTTGGTTTGAGACTTGCCTCATTTATAAAACAGGTTAAAATGAAGAATTCTTCATTAAGTTTCAATGAGACTGAAAATCGTGAGTGGTATATTTTTAATTTTTTACTCCAGGGAAGTTCAAATCTCTTTCTAGTGTACAAGATCTCATTTGTCTCTGCCAACCTAAAAAGTCAGCTCATTCTCCTTGCTTATTCTTTGCAGTAGTGCAGTTAAATTCTGCAGTTCACAAGTCTATAGGTTGTTCATATATATGTATATATGCGATGCAGGAATCTCAGTGCCTTCATTTTTTTTGGTTTAGATTTTGTTGGTTAGTTGGTTGGTACCTTGATTGGTTCATTTCTGACGATCTTAATTTTCATGAGGGCTTACTAGCTTCAGATAAGTCTGATCAGTAGTACCATTTTGTTGTTTATTTTTCTCAGAACAATCATTTTGAAATTTGTTCTGAGAGAACGCTAAAACACTCATTTTAAAAGACATAATCTCTAAACTCTCTTGGAAGATAATAGCTTTTTCGGCTTTAGGTAGCAGTTGCTTACACATTACCAGGTGATTAATTTCCAAATATTATACACACACACAGCAGAAAACCCTATTATTACACGATAACCAGCTGTAGCCTCTGTGAATGTGCCATTTTTTTATCCCAGTACCATTGAAATTGACAGTGAAGGGGCTTAGAAAGCATCTTTACAAACATTTTGACTTCCCAGGAATTAAGCATTCACGCTGTTTTCACAATTATCACGAAACACAGAAAGCAGTTGAGCTACCTGTGTTTTCCCAAAAGTTTCAAGACTTCACTGGGTCTCCTTTAAATATCATATAGGAGCCAATCTTCTATGCAAAATGCTGCAGCCTGTGAAAGAACTGGTAGATTTGTTTTGGTTTGGTTTTTATTTCTGCATTATTGGTATCCTGACAAACTGTCTCTAGTAAAATAAGACAGATTCTGTGAGACATATGATTTATCATCCAGAGTCATCCAGAGTCAAAACACTTGCAAATTGTACGGATGTGCAGTTATTCACCTAAAAATATCTGTATCAGCATTCTGATTGTGCTTAAGCAGACTACCCAGGGATTGAGTCACCATCCCTGGAGGTTTTTAAAAGAGGTGTAGATATGGCATTCAGAGCCAGAGTTTAGTGGTGGACTTGGCAGTGTTAGGTTTATGGTTGGATTCCATGATCTCTTTTCCAACCTAAATGATTCTATAATTCTGTGACTGTATCAGCCAGGCAGTAACTGACATCATTGTTCTGCAGACTGTGCAGACTAGGAATTTTTCCTTCACTAAATGCACTGAGGATGGGTGCTGCTGTTGTTCTCACTACAGCTGTTACAGTAAAAGAGCCATGTCACCACTCTGCTAACTGCTTAAGCCCAAGGGAAAACTTGAAACTGCTTTTGTTGTGGATAACAAAGTTTGTGGGTTTTATTTCTTCTTTCACTGCAATAAACCAGTGAACTTTTGAGGAATTTTCTTTTCTGTAAGTGCTTAAGTGTTTTTCTTTTAAGAGTGAGAGAATTTTTACACATTACTGCACATAGTATTATGCAAATTAAACATAGTTGGTTTCCAGCTCCAAATAATCTGTTCCCAGCACAAACTACATAAAATGAGTATTAAGCATAGAGCAGAATTTATTCAATGTAAAGAAAAATCATTTGGAGAGGTTTAAGAGTCTTGTCCAGTTTGTACAGAACTCTGGCAGCTGCTACATGTGTATCCCCTAATAAGACTCCAAATATGAATCACTATTTTTGATCTTTCACCTATCATTTACAAAAGGTCAGGTTCCATTAGTCACATCTTTTACTCATTAGAGAAATCAAGCTCATCAGTACTTATAGCTTCTTAACCATGTCTCTTTGGGTTTGTCTCATATTTCCTTGATAACAGTCCTTCACTGGTTGCAGCAGCTGAAGTGAAAAGAAGCAATGATTTCTGACATATCCTGAAAGATATTTTAGAGAGCAACACCAGAAAACCACCACCTGAGCTGGCTGAAATTGTACACACCAGTGTCACTGTGAAAGCATCAGAGCCTTTAAAGCCAAACCAATTTTCACGTTATTTAACATACGGGATGTGCTACAATATTTTTTCTTGATGTATTCTTTGAAAAGCTAAAAGCAGCCTATGAAGTTATTTGTGACATAAGGCAGATCCCTGACTATCCTAGCAGACTGCCCAGTTCTTTCCCCCTCTGGGTCTGCAAGTCCCTCTGCTCCCCACTTTCAGCAGGTTCCTGTTGCAGTTCCTGTTCACATACTTCTACCTTTTGTCTCCAGGCTTATGAGTAACAAATTCATACTTCAAATCCTGAATTTTATTTGGTATCAAAGGTTGAAGTTAGATAAATGTACTTTCAAGCACTGGTGTTGAGTGAAGGGGAAACAATTTTCAAAGTGATTTAAGCATACAGTAAAAAGAAAACAAAATGTGATATATTTGCAATAAACTGATCTAATACTCTGCTCTAATATGGGTAGCAGACGGAAAATGAGCAGAAATATCCATGTTTCTGCTACAATAAAGGGAGATTGAATGAGGTCTATCAAGGGAAAAAATAATACATATAGGTTCACACAAACTGCGAAAAATTAAAAAAATATATATAACCCCAAGATATAAATATGCATAAAACTAAAGAACTTAATAGACTATAATGTGGGAAAATTGAAAAATTTTAATTAGCCCGCCTGTGATTGAAGATCTTGGATATAGTTTCACCATGCAAGAACATTTGATTTTCTAATGTGTATTGTTTTCATGTATGTTACTAAAATGACTGTCTTTCTCTTTTTGCCACTTGTAAAACCATTTGTTAGAAATATTGCACCAAAACGTGACACACATGTAGGTTACTCTCAAAAGGCTTGTAATGTTTATAGAGTGATTTTGAAGTTTATAAATTGTTTTATACCTGAACTTGCTTATGGTTAAGAAGTGGAAACAATAAGACAACACAAAGCTGTGTATCCAATAGTCTGAGCCACTTGAGCACAACAGTAAAGAATGTAGTGAGGGTTAAATGTCCCATTCTGTCAGAGCAGAGTTTCATGTGCCCGCTGTTACCAACCTACCACAGCAGTAGTACTGTCCTTCCTGCTGCTTACACTACAATAGCATCTGGGGGCATCATTGGAAATGGACACTCCATAATAAATTTGGAAATCAAATCACTGGACTAATTTACAGAAGAGAACTGCACTGAAGGCTACTAAATATAAAGGCATCATCTCCAGCTCTGAAAGTTCTCGGCTGTCATTTCCCCAATTTCATTCTTCCCCCTGCGTCTGCTGTGACATGTGTGCAGAGCCTGATGGTCTGACTCCATGTGTTTGCTCTTAGGTAAGGGTTGCTTGGGGGAAAAAAAGTCCTTTAAAGCTAGATTACCACCTAAATAAAGAGATAGTGTTCCCACTCAGCAGCACTCTTTGCTCAGTTTCGTGGTGGAGGGAGTCGGTTTCCCTCCAGACAGGAAAAGAATCAACTCTTCTTCAAATTTACCCTAAATAAATGTTGTATCATCAGATACCTGTTTAGAAATCGATCTTGAGATTCTATTCTGATGGCATTTCACAGTAAAAATACCTCTTTGAAACAATGATTGACACCCTTCATGGATGGGATCCTGTTCAGATGGGGGGTTTCTCTAGTCTATTCTTTCTCTCTGTTTTTGTGTAAAGTGCCCTGGACTGCAGCTGGAAGAAAGAGTGCAATTAACTATTAGAATACTTTTTAACTTACTAACTATAAGATAATCATGGTGGGTATTATCTCCCTACACAGCAATTTATATCAATCTTCCAGCATATGGGGTGAATATTTTAGACCCAGGTTCTGGGAGAGTGGGCAGCACCCTGCTCCTGTAAATCAGTCTTACATCTGAATTTTAAAAATATCTCAGAGGCAAGTTTTTTTCAGCCATCTGTCATGGTAATGTATTAAAAGATTGGTGACCTCTTTGGGATCTAACAGTTCCTATAGTTACCTCAAACTGAGGTATCTACTTTGATGTATATGCTACGGAGAGTGTCACTTTGAGGAATCTCACCCATGTCTTTAACTCCAGGTGCTCTGCAGATGTCTTTTTAAGTATATTAATTTCCTTTTTGACTTTGGCTATGCTTTATGGATTAAATGTTATATATAAAATGCCAAGCTTAATACTTGCTTAATTATTCAATTCATCCTTTAAGAATTTTATGGGTTTTGCTGTTTATTTGTTTGACAATGCAGTAAAACTGCACTAGCCTCCCAAAAGAGCCTGGAGGCAGGTGGTGAGGGTGTGGGGTTATTGGGTTCTTTTTAGCCTCCAGACTGCACGCAGGTGGCTTCTTTTGGAATGTCTTTGTTTTTACTAATTGCTTCATTTTCTATGTAGCCTGCTTTTGTGAAAGAGAACACCTGCATGCAGATTTTATTTGACTTGCACTCCTGCTATGATAACAGACCTGCCGGACTTTGGTGGCTGCTACAGTGATTCTCCTCTAATGTCTTGAACTAGGTCCCACAAACTATTCCCGGTCAAACTTGGAACAGCATTTTCAAGGATAAGACAAAAACTGCCTTTCTGAACAGTGTTTATTGAATGTAAGAATTCTCTTCATGTGGCAACTTGATGCGTTGATGTGGTGTTTCCATAGATAGCTGAAATCTCCCACTTCTACTACCTGACATAATTTAGACTTAAACGTCATGACTGCTCACAGGATAGATATTTTCTTAGTACTTAACATGAGGACATCCACCCATTAGGATTACATTCTAGAGTGATTTTGTGGCAGTTTTACACCTAATGTAATTGTTTAATAAGTAGCATCACAGAGTATCTTCATCTTATTACTCATGTAGAGTTCATTGATAGCACTGTCCCACTGATCCTGTTCCCATGAAGTGTCCCACGTGCTTATTATGGCAGGGTTACCACGTGATGCCAAACATTATAGTTCCTCTGCTTTTGCTTTCTGGCTCAGGAAGTCTGTCTGCTTTATATCCAACACACAGTCATCTTGCAGTTTTTTCATCAGTTCTGGTGATCACGATTCTTTCTGTTGCCTTCTGCTTCTCCTTCCCTTTAAAATGACCCTCTCTGCTCCAGGAGCTTCTTCAGACCTTGTGTGTGGCACTTACTAAAGGATGGGACACTAGGCTTTCCTTTCTGAGCAGAAAATTTTCCTTCCTAATGGCTTACATCCTGCTTTGTAGCACAAGGAGTGCTGCAGCAAAATAACATCTTCATAATCCTCCTCTGTGAACTGTCCTTTCCCTCCGATGCTCTGTCTCAACCACTCTCATGTTAGAAGAACAAACTCATCCTCTCACCCAGTACTTGCAGATTAGACCTACTGCCTGGTCAGGTTACACTTTGAGCTTTATGAAATAATCTAGGCGACCCCCCTACACTTCTGAGGAACCTCAAACAGCATTTTGAGCTTAAATACTATGGGGATTTGGGTCGGTCTAGCTTTTAACTTTTTCCTCTGGAGGAGTGGTTAAAATTCCTCTCCTTTTGCTCCTCTCCATCATTATTAAGTCTATCAGCAGTGGATAAGAACTACTTAAATATGTGATGGATATGGCTGATGCTCTCATAACCCTACCTCATTTGTGAGCTACCACCTTTTGTTTTGGTGGTCCTGAGCATTGCCAGTTCACTACTCAGAGATAGCAGGTTTACCTTGACCAGCCAATTCCCTTTGCTGCACATGACCAACACTCAGCTCTCAGAGCAGCCCCAGAAAGCTCTCAGCTACCCATCCTAAACAACCAGTCACCATCGACGAACTGGCAACACCAGCCAAACTCTGCACGCAGCTTTTGGCTTTCTAGGGGCCAGATCTTGCTATTCTTCCTCTCAAACTCCAAGGGCAAAATCTCCATCCAATGTCTCTTCCTTGCAGCCCTTCTAATCTGAGACAAGAAGAGTGTTTGGCAAGAGTTTCTAATTACAGGATTTTTGGTTGTTGTTGCATTTTCTCTTTAAAAGGGATGGGTCTTCAAATTTACTGACTTTAATTTCAGCAGTTCTACATCATTTGGAGTTTAGTTTGGCTCCAGATTTAAGTCTGCAGGTACTGACTGAACTGCTTTGCTAAGTAAAGACTTCAGGAAGAGGCACCACAGAGACTGAAGAGGTTATTGCAAGTTAAAGGTCATCTCACAAAACTGGAGGTTGGCTAGAAAGTATTTGATTTACTTTAATAGCTATACTTCTAAAATAGATGTGTAACTTTACTATTACCTTTATAAAGGTGTGCTTTGCCAACATATACCAACGTTCAGTGACAGATAAAACTTTTCAACATAATAAACTCAAATCATAAAATCCAAGGACTGGCAAGTAAAACCAGGGGTAGATTCATACATCAATTTATTGTTGCTTATTTATTTATGAAGTTATCTGTCATGATGGCTTAAATAGAACTCTTGATGAGGGCAATAGAAATAGTGTATTAATATCAGGAAGGCAGAGGGCTATACTCCTGATGTTCCTGCAATGAATTCATATTCACTGTGACAAATTCTAATCATTAAGCCAATGAATATGAGAAATCAACCCCTGCAGGTCCAAATGTAAACATTTCTCTCTTCTGTTTGTTTAACCATAGGAAAGTGTATTTCAATTAAAAATCACAAAGGTTAAAGCTGTAAAACAATCAAAAAGACCAGAAAGTTAAGTACTTTATGACCTAGTACCCTCACACAAATTGGGAAGCAATATAAAATGAAAAATAGGGATTATCTATTAATGTGAGAATAAATCATGAGAATGAAGACATTAAAATCCTTAATTTTAATAATATTCTAAGGTACATGACAGAATTGCCATGAAGTCGTGTGCTATAAAATCTTTTGTTAACTTTAAATATATCACACTAGCATACAGGTCAATTTCTTCAGTAGGAGAAATGTTTAACATAAGACTGAAGAAAATGGAAGTGTTTGAGCTCGATAGTAGAGTTTAGATGGATTCACTGGCACAGGTTGCCCAGGGAAGCTGTGGATGCCCCCTCCCTGGAAGGGTTTCAAGGCCGGGTTGGACGGAGTCTTGAGCAGCCTGGTCTGATGAGAGGTGTCCCTGCCCATGGCTGGGGGCTGGAACTGGATGAGCTTTAAAGTCCCTTCTAACCACTACTATTCTATGATTCTATGAAAAAATTAAATTGCTAGGTTTTCTCAACTAATCACAAAGTACAAATTATCTCTATATCACTTTACTTTCTACACCATATAGACATTCTCCAATATTTATTATAGACGAAATATTGCCATATGCCATTTTTCATTCTTTTATTATTCTTTCTTTTAATGTATCAACACCTATTTGAAAGGAAGGAAAGAAGAATAGAAATACCATCTCAGTCATCCATTAATTATAAGAAAACAAAATAAAGCAAGACAGTCAAAAGAGTATGATTCTGCAAGTTGCTTTAAAAAATAACCAAGGAAAATGTTATCTGAAGTCCCACAGGTTGGCAGCACAGTATCGACCTTTCTTCTGTGTGTCTTGAGCCATGGCTGGTCACAGCAATCATCTTCTGTTCTTTGACTAGCAGAGCACTAGCAGGCAATAGAAAACTCAGTGAAGTTGCTTTGACTATAGCAGTCTGTGATTTGGATACATGAGAGTGGTAACAGATTGGACCTAACAGGTTTGGAGAAGTTATCTCAGTCTAGACTCTACCTTGAGAACATATGAAGCAACCGACCTCTCCGAGTGAAGACCAGTAGAGCTGCAGGCTGACCACTAGAGATGCTAAGGTGTGTCATACCCATTCACTTTTCAGCTCAGTATACTAAGTGTAACTGCTTAACCTCACTGAACCATGTAAATCAAGACCATTTAAGTGAGGAGAGTTACACAAATGAAAAACTAAATGACAAGTTTACAGACAAATTTGTCATGGCTTCAAATAATCCCAGTAAGTTTTGTGTCTAGGGAACTGAAGAGATTTTATTATTTTGGCTAATCTCCTTCTGACTCCATTTCAGAGTGAGAAATTTAATTTTCTTCTCTTTCTCCAGATTTATAATACTCTCTTCTAAGTCATATAAATCAAATATATTTCAGTGTATCATATGAAGAAAAAAAAAAATCATTGGATAACCACAGACGTATCATAGCAGCTTGGAATTCTTTGTCCTCTTCTTCCCTGGGCAGCAGTCACTGCAACATGAAACATCTCTCCCCTCCTTGGAATGACACCTTTTTAAAACCCTTTCAGTTTCAGGTGAGAGTTTGCATTTTATAACTGTTTGCATTTTATTGACTGTGGCTCAGGCACAGTTGAAATACAATTAATTGCTTTCTGATCAAGTAATACCCAGTGCAACAGTTTTAAATAAAAAGTATTTCTTTTCTAGGGTGAAAAATTACACCCTTAGAGAAGGAGGATAATGGAATGAAATAAAAAATATCTGATTTTCTTAATTAATTATAAATTAGTTTATATTTGTAATTTCAGTGGATATTCGTTCTCTACTTTGTTGCAGTGCTTCATGAAGCTTGCCTAGTCTTTTCTTTCTAGAAAATAAAACCTCTTGGAATCTAAAGGAAGATGTCATGTTCTCATTACATATGCAGTTTCCCTCCATACAGATGCACGGCCAGGGGAACAGAATGATGCCACTACCCTTTTAGGCTATAGCTCCTATACCTCTAGTGCAGCTCCAGTGTTGGAATGGTTCAAGGGCGAGGGCTTCAACCATTCTTTCTGCCTAGACAACTGATCAACATATTGAATTCTTCATTGCACACTGAACAGATCCTTGACTTCTGCAGCATTCTCTGCCTTTAAAAATTAAGTCTTCGACCTTCAGGAACTTAAAGGAGCAACTCTGCAGTTTATAGCCTATTACATTCCATTAGTAAGAATTGTTAAGTATGATCATGGAGCTGTACAAGAAGAATTTGCAGGGGTTACTCCACTTCAAACTTATTTAATTGCAAACCAGAATGAAAAAAAAAAGATGAGGTTCACTGCTGATGGCAAGTTGTGTAGTTAGCAAAATAGTTTATTATTTTAGTTTAATATTTTTTAGTTTTAGTTTAATAGTAGTTTTAGTTTTAGTTTAACATTAGTTTTAGTTAATATTATTTAGTTTTAGTTTACTATTAGTTATTGAATTATTATTAGTTATTAGTTTAAAAAATTGCAGGAAGGTAATCTGATGGAAGCTATATAACAGATAAATTTCATTTTCAGTAAATGAAAAAATATTGTGTTTATTAAAAACCAATTCTAGCTATGCACATACTATTTCTCAATGAAGTGTTAATAGTCAGCAGAGGTGTCAGGAGTCAGGGCAACAACTCTATGCCTGGTAGTCCTCTGCCTGGCAGAGGATAAACATAATTAACTAAAGATATTAGGCATTCTTAGAAAGGATCAGAGAATGCAACAGAAACCTTACAGACAACTCCATACATCTGTGACGTTGTTTTGGGTACGCAGTTCTGGTCCCAACACATGTGGATGATTGTAATAGGACTATAAAGAGAACATAAAAGAATTGCCAGAATTTTCAGAGTTATGAAACTATGGTGGAAAAAACCAATGGAAATAAAAAGCAATAAAAACCAGTTAGATTTATTAGGTTGCTTCAACCTGGAAGAGAAATGACTGAGAAAAAAAGTAGAAATTCTTCACATTTTTAAAAATTATAGAGAAATTATATAAACCACATCTTGTCTTGTAAAGAGAAATAAACATCATATTATTATTAGGCAGCTGAGTAAGATAAGTCAAAGAAGGAGAGAAAAAGAAGTAGCAGGGGAAAAGGAAAAATAATCGGTGTGGCACAGTGGTTCCTCAGGAAACCATGGTCCATTCAGCAGCGACTCCTCCAGCAGAAATTCTCCAGGAACGGGCAGTCTGGTAGTTGTTCTTCAGGCCTATTTGTCAGTCCCTCCTCAGGCCGGTTCCATGGGGTGGCAGACTGTAGTTAAAGGGCAAGTCCATGTCCTGTTAGCGTGAGGGGTGGTCTTGCTGTGAAAGTTCTCAAACTGGGGCATATGCGGAAGCTCCTTTGGGAAAGTTCTTGCACTGGGGCTGAAGGCTCCAGGGTCACTGGCAGTTCAACAGCCCCCTGCTATAATAACCTATGCGTGAACCCTTTGGGTGCACATGGCAGTCATCTGGGGGTGGCAGGTAGTGCCTGCTGCTGCACCTCCTCCCCTCCATGGCAGCAGCCTGGCCAGGACAGTTAGAGCATCCACAAGTGATGGGAGGGGAATGAGACCAACAACTACAATTCTCCCTCTCATTGTTAACCACAAACAACAGAAAAACCTCTCAGGCACACAGTCATGCACTCAGACAATGTTTAATACACAACAAATACAATTAAAGAAGTCAGCCTTTACAACATGTATACACATACTCTAAAATCCTGAAGTTTCACTTTACTTGCTTACATTCATTTACCCGTCAAGAAACAACTGAAACTCAGAAATGACTTAAACTGCACAGGAGCACTGTGTGGTTTCACTCAGGATGTACAAGGAGAGATTAATTTAAGGTGAAAATACAACATGTCTCAACATAGATTTGTCAATACAGACATATTAATTTGGTGTTGTGCCCTTAGCTACAGGTATACATTTAAAGGAAAAAAAAGGGGAAGTGTGCAGGGCAGTGTAATAATTTCTCTGAATGCTATTATCTTGTATGAGAAACTGTCATACCTTCATTTTTTATTTTTTTCATAGATCATCAAGGTAACACAAAATCCTGCTGTTGTCAGGTTATCATAGAATGGTTTGATTTGAAAGGGACTTTTAAAGATCATCTAGCCCAAACCCTCTGCCATGGGTGGGGATATCTTTCACTAAGTTGGGTTGCTCAGAGACTCATCCCATCTGACCTTGAATGTCTCCAGGGATGAGGCATCTACAGCTTCCCTGGGCAACCTGTTCCAATAACTCATCACCCTCATTGTAAAAAAATTCTCCCTTGTATCTAATCTAAATGTACCTCAATTTCAATTTAAAGCCATTGCAGTACAAGACCTGGTGAAACACCTCTCTCCATATGTCAGTTTAGATGAAAACCAAGATACGTTATCAGAAATGAAGTAATTTTAATCAGATAAGGAAGAAACCCAAACCAGATTGTACTGAAAAGATAACAGTTTGTAGCTACAAATGTANGTCCCACTTGGTTCCCCTTTGTTGGCAAAGGAAGAAAAATTCCCCAGAAAAGGAAAAAACCCCTGAAACTATAACACCATATTTATCATAAGCCCCCTTTATGTATAGAAAACCCACAATAGTTTTTCCCCAGAGTCTTCTCTTCTCCAGCTGAACAGCCTCAACTCTCTCAGCCTTTCTTAATAGGAGAGGTCTTCCAACCCCCTGATAATTTTTGTGGTGTTTACCTGGTCCTACTGTAAACAGTCCATGTTTTTCTGTGCTAGGGGCCCAGAACAGGATCCAAGTGGGGTAACCTGAGAGCGACATACAGGGAGTTTCCTTTCATCTCTGATCTACCTGGGCCAATGGCGGTGATACTGGGGAACCCGTGTGTTTCTAGGGAGAAGTGCTGGGTCAGTAATTCCAAAGACTGTAATTTAACTGTTTCTGTGATAGTAGAGGCAGTTGGAAAACTGTTTTCATTCAGCGAGAATGATTTCAGGCTACTGAGCATTTTCACTATGCAGAGAAAAATAAAAAAAAGCATCCCAGATTTCTTCCCTTCTATGAATGATTTCAGCTTCTTTTTATGTCAAATATTTTTTGCCTCTCAGGCGATACGTAACTTAAGAAATTTCTGATCTTGAAAACCATTGGAAATAACCATTCCCACTGAAGAACTTGTAACAAACTGATGGTAGAAATTTTATTTTAAAAATTCTCCCAAGCAGCTCTGAACAGATAACTTTTAGTGGTTTTTTATTTCTTAAAAAATTATAATGCTGTGAGATCTTTGGAATTATTTTTGCATGCTTCTATGTTACAATAATTTTTGCATAAAATTATTGATCAAATTATTTTATTTTAAAAAAATTTATCTGTGTAATCAATCAATACCTTGTATTCTGATAAGCCCTAGCTGTGCAACTCTAGTGGACATTCAAAGGTACTAATTACTTGTTATACAAACATTGTTAGGAAATCAGTAAGCCCTGACTGGGACAAGGATAGGTGGGGTTTTTTGTTTTATTTTGTCTTAAAAAAAAAAATTTTAAGATATTCTGACAGGGAAGTGTAGGTGAGTGAATGAGAGCCTTTACCATCCAGTGAAGTTCCCTGATTAATTTAAGTGCACAAGAGATGAAGACAGTTATTGATTGGAGGCCAATTCACCCTTATGCACTGATGCATTTGCCCCAGACTCTGGCCAAGCCCTAAAGCAAACAGCACAGTATTCTACTTAAAAGATATTGCAAGGATTGACATATGGTAATTAATCAGAGAGGACTGATTTTTTGTTTTAAGAGTGTTAAAGCTGTGAGATAACGGAAAAACTGCTCTCCAGATCCTCGGAGTGAATTAGTCAATTCATTTGGACTATCTGTCTCCCTGGCCAATGACAATCCAAATAGAAAAAGAAAGCCATCTCCAAAGGACTAGAAGGTCATTGTTTTAGTAACCAGAAATAAAAATATTGGAATTTCATGTCATTTAATGAACAGATTGAGTGTACTTGTAGAAATAGGAAGCCTTAGGGATAATAACTAACATTTTTACTGATGGGTAAACGTTAGCAATTTAAGAGTAAGAAACTTTGCACTTTCCTATCACTTGAGTTCAGGATCTGGAAGGAAGATACTGTGCATTTTGTAATAAAGTAGCAAGAAAGACATTCACTCATACTATCAAGAAGATTTAAAGCCAGATAATGTTTGGCAATTTGGATCAAATCCATCTTTCATATAAGTGTCAAACCTTCACTTCTTGCAGTATAAATATGAGAATTTACTTCAGTTGAACATTTTCACTGCAGGCAATTGTCATAGTAAAGCTTAATAAAACTTTTTCACTTTGTTGTATGAGTAGAAAGAAAAAGCTCTCTTTTGTTTTCATCACTAACGTGAAATTGGTTTGAATTAAACTTATTTTCATATTTCCAACTTTTTTCTTCCTGTTTGCTCCAAGAAAAGATTCATTTGTTGTGTTGCTTTCTCTTTTGTAAAACACAATAAAAAACTTTAAAATAAACATATTTTTAATATTTCCATTGTACTTAACAACAGATAGTTTCAGTTGAAGACGGTAAATTCAGATCCTATGTTAGCATTAAAAGTAATTTGCAAGATTGCATGGAAGCAAGGTGTTTCATGGCAATTGTATCAACATTAGAAATGGTCACCTGGTGGAAAGTTTGTTGAATTATCAATCCAGAAATTCTAGCCATAAGATTTTAGATCAACATTATATTGATTTTAGCAGACATGCATTGTTTCAGCAAAAGGTTGGAATACTTAATATTTAGTCAAAAAGGTCTGAATAAATATAGATAAAGTTAAAACCAGATCATATTCTGTTCTAATTTACAATTAATTTATTCTCTGTGAATACTGAAAGGCAACCCCTGCTAAGAATATTGGTACTGGTTTGGGGTTCGTTTTTCTTTTTCTTTCTTCTCTTCAGGATGCCAGAATTTTCTATTTCGCCTCTAATTTTACTATTAAAAAAAATTTTTACTGAAATTGTTGCATTCTAGAGGTTGCACTTTGATCACTTCAGGCAATACCTCCTGCACCAGATTTGTCCTCAGTCCTGCTTTGCACTTCTCAAACTTAATTTCATCACTGTACAATGTTGAAATCATTGATAATGAAAGCATAAAACATTGCTTTTTTAATTTTTTTTTTTATTCATATGCAAGTTTTTCTTTGCCCTACATGGTAACCCTGGGACATAACAATCATGCATTACAAACAAGGAATTTACAAGGAGTGACCAACTCCTGGCTGATCATCTGCCCTGACTTTTCTCAGCCTTTCCCCAGAAAAACTGCTAAGAGTGGTTTCTATAATGGCTTTTCTTCAGTACTTCTGTGTTGTGTGGGCAGGTCTTCCTGCAGAATAGTGAAAAGGCTATTTGATTTAGTTTAAAAAACAGAGGAAAGAGGATGATTCCGCATAATACCTTGTGACCTCCTTTCTTAAATTAGTGTAATAGAATAGAGCTCTCATGCAATTCTTCAGCCAAGCAATAGAAAGCAATAGAAGAAAAAGAAAATAATCTGGAAGCAACACATCTAGGCCACTTTAAACTTACCAGCTACACTCATTTGTGTCTCAGTGAGAGGCCTCAAGAAAAAAACTTTCACTATTTTTTTGCACAGAAGAGGGGGCACTGAGGACAGAGTCCACCATCAGGGCTGTGACAGGACACCTCCTGGGCTGCAGGATTTAAGACAGTACCTTCCCCAGCTTCTTTCCCCATACTTTATAGGCAATTCCAGACAGGGACTGCTTGTTATAGGATAAACTGGGTTGCTAAACCTCAGATACAGCAGCGTAATGTCAACACTGGGAGAACAAAGCAAACCAACCAAAACAAATTAAAAGAAACCACAGATTCCCCAAAGATTTTTTTTTGATTGTTTGGGCTAATTATCCAGATATAAACTGTTTCCAGAGTTTTGGCAGAAAAGCGAATGGCTCCTGCATAGTACAGAGCCCAGGTTTGACTATCTAATCATCCATCAAATTGCACCTGGCAAAATCTTCTGAAGGTGTTCCTCTGGTTCCAAAGGAGCTGCTTGCCGCTGCTGTTTTCACTGACTTTGGGTACATAGTTCAGCTCTCCTATAGATCTAGACAAAAGGTAGAGTCCAAAAACTCCCAGCTCTACCCCTTGAAAAAGCTTTAAAAATTCTGTTTAGGGAGAAATGCTTTACATTCCCTGATATCCACATTTGTTTCATCTGAGGGCTCTTGGAGATTATTATCTGATCTATGGGTAATAGGATCATATGAATCCATGCTTAATTCCTCTTTTCATCATTAGCAGTTTCACATCATCTTGATGTGTCTATTAGTTAACAATCAGTAACTTTTTAGAGTGGTGCACTTTTAGGTGTTTACTTTACCACATCCTCCATCTATTTCCTGAATTTAAGTTACCACTCGATAAATTCTGCACAATTTTTTATCAATCTCATAGTTAAAGAGCCATCTGTCTGTTAATGTAATATCTATAAGACAAATGCATGTTTATCTACATGAGGCTACACTGCACTGGTTCCACATCATCCTGTTTCAAAAGCCATAATTCCTTAGCTGAGATTAGATTTTTTTGTTTACCATTTGTCTATGTATGTATGCTTGCGCATCTTACATGGAGCACACAGGAGGACGTGTCAGAATTAACAGTAACACAGCACAAAGAAGAGAAGCTGTACTAGAAATCAGATTTTAAAAAATCCAACAAAATAACAACAAAAAACTACAAGTCAGTCCTTAATAGTTGATGTTTTTTGCACTCTCAATCCAAAATTACCTGTTTTAGAGTAAAATACTGTGACTTAAAAGCTCAGTAATATGTGTTTCTGAATTACAGGATGACTTTAAAGATAAAGGAATATAATTGATTTTTTTTATTATTTTTGAAGGTAAAGAATAAAAATATATCAAATCCCAAGGGGAAAGATCTAATGACAGCCTTCAATGGAGCACATATCCTTATTTCATTTCTTAAGGGGAATTTACTTCCAGTGCCTATGAAGATTGAAAGGAGAGGCAAAGACTAGGTTAGAAAAACTAAAGGTGATAAAATCATATCCAATTTGAAGCTTAGTTTTTTACGAGTAGTTTGGTGCATGCTCTGTGTGGGCCATTTATTGGTTTTGGGAGGTTGTTCAAGATCACCTTACCAGTAACTCTTGCTCAGTCATTTTGTTCCACTAGGAGTTTGAGTTTATTTCTCTCCTTTCTTCCAGCAGTGAGTGTTCCAGCTATTGAATCAACATATAATTGAGGTCAGGTGAGTTGGCTGTTGGAACTAGATGATCTTTAAGGTCCCTTCCAATCCAAACCATTTTATGATTCTATGACTCTGGTCTTTTAGTAAACAGCGAAATGTGACTCTGTCTTGTCATTCATTGGCTGGAAGTGAATGGATGCACCAATCATTGAAAATTGCTAAATGAAAAAAAACAAATTTTCAGACTTATAGGTGAAGATAAAAAATAAGAATGTTGATAATATAATTATTAATAATACATAATTAATAGCAAGATCTTTCAAAACTTTAAGATAACCTTGAGAGTGTTTACTTGTTTTTCTAAACTTTATTACCATGGGAAATAAACCCCCTTCATTAGCATCATAACCCTACATACATTCCTTTTTATGTATAAACTTAGGTTTGCACTTTATTTATAAAAGGTGAAAGGCTTACAGGACTATACTATGTACAATGGAGAGTGAAAGGTACCATCTAGGGAGCAAAGATGGCTGTGAAGATAGCTTCTTGATGGACGAGATAACGAAGATACCTATTCAGATTTTCATGATCTACATTTTTGAGAACGGACCCCTGGATTCTTAGAAATTATTTAAATTAAAAACAAAACAAAACAAAACAAAACAAAACAAAACAAAACAAAACAAAACAAAACAAAACAAAACAAAACAAAACAAAACAAAACAAAACAAAACAAAACAAAACAAAACAAAACAAAACAAAACAAAACAAAACAAAACAAAACAAAACAAAACAAAACAAAACAAAACAAAACAAAACAAAACAAAACAAAACAAAACAAAACAAAACAAAACAAAACAAAACAAAACAAAACAAAACAAAACAAAACAAAACAAAACAAAACAAAACAAAACAAAACAAAACAAAACAAAACAAAACAAAACAAAACAAAACAAAACAAAACAAAACAAAACAAAACAAAACAAAACAAAACAAAACAAAACAAAACAAAACAAAACAAAACAAAAAAACCCCAGGCACTGGAAATCAAGAACCTAAAGACCTTGTAAAAAATGGCAATGATTAACCAATAAATTCCTCTTTCGATCATATATCTGTACTTTTCAGTCATGAACTTACCAAATGTCCTGATTTTGACTGGGATAAAGTGAATTTTCTTCTCATTAGCTGTTGTGTTTTGGATTTAATATGAGAATAAAGTTCAAAACACATATTGTTTTAGTTATTGTGCTCGGCTGGGATAAAATTAATTTTCTTCCCAGCAGCTAGATTTTTTCTATATTTTAGTATGAGAAGAATGCTGTATAAGAAAACAATGTTTTTGTTGTAAGGAATTAAATTACTTTTTCACTTTCTTATGTTTTACAAGTAGGCAGACTGGGAGGAGTAAAACCAGGACAAGTGATTCAACTTGGCCAATGGAAATATTCTATACCATGAATGTCATATTCTGCTTATATGTGGGATGTCTACTGGGAACAGTCCCCGCTCTCAGTATCCTGGTTTTGGTGCTCCGTGTCCAGTATTCCGTGATCAGCGACCTCTGCTCTTGCTCTAATCTCTCTGCACTTGCTGGAACTGCAGCGCTTGTGTTCTCTTTTGGTGTTTCCTACATGGAGCGTGTGATCTGTGATCACTACTCAGAATGGGCTGAGTACCGTTTTGCATATTCTAGTAATGGTGGAGAGTAGTCATATTTGTAGTAGCAGTTTCCTTGTTTTCCCTTCCTATATTGTTTTATTAAAACAGTTTTAATCTCAATCCATGAGTTTTCTTTTCCAATTCTCCTCCCATCCCACTGGGTGGGGAGAGATGAGAAAGCAGCTGTGTACTGTTCAGCTGGCATCTAAGGGCTAATCTACAACACCAAAAAAAATCAGTTCTTTTTTTTTATAACCATTTCACACTGTTTACTCATATTCCTGACTTTGTGCATTAGTTCTGAAAATGAACTTATTTAAATCAACAATGTAGCAATTTGGTTTAACTTGAGTGGAACTGATAGGTCTTGTTTCCCATCCAATTTTGTTTGAATAAATGTGAAATAATGAGTCATATATTGCTATGATACAGTTGCTCTTGTGTCTCACAGTAAATAACAAAAATACATCTTTTTCATGAGGCCAGATTGTATTAAGAGAGAGATAAGGGAAACACTAAGATGGATAAAGTATGAGTATTCTTGAAGCCATTGGCTCAAGTATGTCTCCGTTAATATGGCAAGAAATCGAAGAGAAGGCAAACTAGATGCCACATAGAGTTCACTTTATTTTTGGCTGATTGTGCCAGCTCAGCAGCTCATTGCACATAACTTGTTTTTCAGCTATGAAGAATGAATTTGTGTAACTCCTCAAGTGAAGATAAAAATCACCAATGTCAAACATGGTTTGTTTTCATGTGTATTGACAGAAATTTTGCTATTTAGTTAAGCAGCGAGTCTTTGAGTAAAGTTGATTTTCCTTCTGTTGTGACAATATTATTTCTGGGGTACTTTTCCTTTTTCTTCTCATATGGTGTGGAATTTCCAGAAAAAGCTACCATCTTTATTGTCCTTTTGTTATTGCTATCTGGTGAATTATATGAAGGACAGAATCAGCCTAGACATTAACTGTGGGATTCATTCATTCAGCAGTAGTAATACCGAAATTACGAGTCCATAATACCACAGTTAACCCCTAGGCATTTAAATAAACAAAGATTTCCTCAGATCTTCTGGAAAGAAGCAAGTTCTGAGTTTCTGGCAAGTCTCTAACGTGATAGTTTTTGTGAGGTATGGTAGCAGTACAATTTATTATCTATTCACATCTACCCAAAATGCTTCTACCTAACATACCTAAGAATTTCTATGACGTATCTACTTTTTGTCTTAAATTATGAAGAGTAACTGATTTCTAGGAATCTACAGCTGAACAAGAAGTATAACTGAATTACACAGAAATAATTAAGTAGAATTTAAAAGAAATACCTCGCTCATCCTCCAAATTCTACCTGAAAGCCATCTAGTAGATTATCATCTTAATTTTACATGGCCCTGACTGGGAAAAATACGTGCTGTCTTCAGAACTGAGAGCATGGAGCTTCAGTAATATAACTCTTGTCCTATAACACTTAGGACACTCTTGTCTCCTAATTTCTGACAAATGAAAACAAGAGATACAGACCTTTAGAAAATTAGTCCTTCCATAAGGAATATCAAGAATATCGTAAATAGGAATTTAGGGGACTGTTAGAATTGGATTTAAATAAGCAAGAATGTTTCAAAAACCAACATTAAATGAAAGACGGTGCTTTCTTAAATTCCCAAGAAATTCATGAAAATTCTTTGCTTTGAAGAAAATTAAGGTGCCATTTTTCTTACACTTTGACCTGTTTCACATTCTACTGATATGTCTTCTTATGACCTGCAGCCTAAATAAATTTTTCTCTCACAACTCTCTAAGCTGAATCCATTGGTTACACTATTCAGTGTTGTATGGCTCTCTGCTCTGCCTCCCTGCGAGAAATGCTTCCTTCTCTTTTATTTATTCAAAACTATTTGCTATTCTAGGAAATGGAGAAGGTAGAAGCTTCATTAGACCACATCAATTAATATTTTGAGTGTATTTTTCCCTTCTCTCAGAATATTATCTCCCATGTGCACTGTATAGAATAAGTAGATTACAAAATAATATCATAAAATATTCATAAAAGGCTTTTAAAACTAATTTTAAAGAAAATTTTGTCATGCTATAAACTGAAAATAATAATTCTTTTTTATTTCACACTTTACAGAAGTCTCCCCTACCAGCAAATTCTTATTGATTTACTTTAGGAAATTTCAGGACAGTCCAACATCTAGGGTACTTCCCTAAAGTCACGTGATTTTAGTCCTGATTTTATGTGTGTGGAATGAGAATGAGGCACCGCTTGCGAGGAACTTTATGGCAGTAAATACAAAAAGTGACCTGCTCACGTATTATGGTGATGGTGGTAAACAGTGAATCATTTAATAAGGAAAACCAAAGCTAAATGCAGTTTACGCAAAAGGATGATAAACCAATACAAAAGTACAGTCCTTCTGATTTTTGCAACAATTGCAAAATTTTCTAGAGACCAGGTTAACTCAGGATAGTTCCTGTAGTTAGGGAACTGCTTTAGACACCTAACTTCACAGTCAAGACAGAGTTCAAGTCTCTGATCTTTTCCTCTGGTAAGAAGAACATAGGTCTCCTTCTGGAAGATGGAATAAAACAACGCAAACACAAAATGCAAAATGCCTAAGTTATATTCTTATGTCCTACAGGAATCTGTAACAGAGCAGGAATCCCAACCCAATTTCCAGCCTTCAAATCCGGTGTCCCTTATTGCTGAACTGCTTTCATCCCAAGTACTGTATGGACATCAGCATGGCTTCTACAAGCTCTGCTTGGGCATACAGGCATCTGTAGGTCCCCCTCAGCACATGTTGCCGTTGATCTCTGGGTTTTCTGGAGTTTAATGTAGCAGTTACACAAGGCTGTTCACCCTGTTAGAATGACAAGATAGAACAAGAACTCTAAAAGGAAAACCAGGATGTGAAAAGACTTCTGTGAGGTCTCTGCTATCCATTTTCACAGAGAAGATCCTAAAATTTTTTTGGTTTCCTGCAAATGTTCTTAATTCTTCCTTTATTGTGAAAGACTAAGCATACTTAGGTTGTTATAGAAATTCAAAGAGAACAGATTCAATACTAATTAGTGCAGTACAACATTAATCAAGACTTATTGAAAAGCTTTAATTAAACTAGAAAGGTTTAATAGATTTTGTTGCAGTTTTTAAGTCAAGAAATTTGTATCAAATGCTTTTAATAGATGAAAATATTGCATACAATAGAACTAGATCCTGAGTTCTCTTTAACTCTGGAGTTTTACCTCAAGTCACAGCACAGGAATATTAATTCACTTCACGAAATATCCATGAAATTGTTTCAAGTAAAACTTAGGATTTATTAAATGGCAGATAAGAAAAACATTTTGTTAAATATTTCTAGCTGAAGTTGTAAATAGTCACAGTCTTTATGATTTTACTGTGTCTTATTCTCCGAAAATTAGAGAAGTAGAGGAGCACAGTTCAGTCTGCAGCTCCTGAAACCCAGATGTGTTCCACACATGCATCGTAGATTTGGGACCCTGCTAAATATTGAAGAACTAAATTGTGGGGAATGCTTTAAACCGTGAACATCAGACGCTTATTGAAAAGAAAATAAATCTGCATAGGCTGATGAGTTCATTATCATGAACACACTCAACAGTAAATGGATTTCAGTCTGTGTATGAGTCTGAGCAAATGCAAGCCCATCTTTTCATTTTAATACTTCACTGGACAATGTCATACATATTGAGTCTATTTTGTCTGCAAGAACATGAAAGAGCAGATTGAAAATTCTGTCTGTGATAAATACATCACTGATTGTATGGCCTCTGTTATAACTCATTATAGTAACTTGCTAACCACCAGATATAGTCTGATGTGGACGAAAGAAGGCATGACATGCAGATTTATGGAACTGTAAATTTTATCTTCTAAGACTTCAGCAGAAATATAAGGAAAAAAGCCATATCCATGAATATTATAAATGGTGTGCTGCAGTCCACAGTAAACAGGAACACCACTCTACAATAGCCTCCTTTTGCAAATAGTTATTTCTTGTGTACTTGGTTCTTGCAGTCATAACTTCATGCAGTGCTATGTGTCATCTCCCAGGAACTGGAAGTCAAGCTCTGGAAAAATCCATTTTTCCTTTTGTTATCTTTCATAACTGCTTTCCATTCTGAAGTAAGCTAGTAATCATGCAGAAGGCAAAGCTTCATACAGTGCTGCTGTGGTCCTTTTTGAATTATCTCAAGATCTGAGTGAATATCTATTCCGAATTTGAAGACTAAGAAGCCAAGCCATTTGTTATTGTCAGGTGTTGGTTAGTGAGCGTTTGCTACTGCTTGTAGACACTGTCTTGGCACAAAATATTCCACAGTCACTGCCTGAGAAGTTTAGCTCTTTGAGACACAGTGGTGAGTGAGAATTTAAGTCCGGATGTTTAAGTTCAGATGCAGTTGGAAAATAATATTTTAAAGGAGAAAAGGTAAGTCGTCAAATTGAAACCATTAATGATGACCCAGAGATTCAGGTTGAAAATGGAAAATTGCTGCTTTTTTGTCATTAATGTCTGTTGCTTTATTTCAAATGCACTCCTCTGTATTTAAGACACTTGACTTTAATTTTTTTAGGTGAATATTCAAAGCTACCTTTCTCCTAGTTACCTCATTAATTATGATTTTGTTTAATTTGTAAAGTCTGTAGTATATTTGCAAGTGTTTACCCATGTTATCACAGTCCTGACAAACCAGACTACAATTCCACTCCCATTAATATGTAGAAAGAAATGTCATGAAAAAGATAATGCAGATAATAGATGGATTGAATTATGTTTGACAGTACATTTTTGTACCATTTCTACCTCTATTAAGCTGTTGGTTGTAACCATTACTTCACTCGTACTGACAAAGAGCAAATTTCAAAGAAAATTTGAGGTGCTATGGTCTTTTCTGACAGTTGGAGACTGATCCTTACCGAATTTTCATATGTATTTCTGGCAACTTCTGTCTTTTATTTAAAAAGAAGCATCATTTGCAATGCAAATACACAGATGTCCTGTGTCCTTGCAGTAAATTAACAGCAACATTCATGGTTATGAATAAGTCCAGCTTGCCTTTGCCCTGGTATTTTTCACTTCTAGGTGGGACAGCACTGAAATCTCTGAAAAGAGTTTGTAAATGTCAATATAATAAAGAAAATTCAGGCTTTAGAGAATCACAACTGTTGTTTATCCTGGAAAAGTGCTAATTCCCTTTTCATGTATATTCTAATCTTAATGATCAAGGAATGGGTTGCTGTTTTCCATGTCACCACAAATCAATTGAAATCACTTTAGAACAGATTTCAGCGGGAGCAATAGCAAACTAGCAGACCTAGAGAAGATAGGCTAGGATTCATAGACGCACTGCATACTGTGTAGCTACTGTTCTTCAGCATGAAGGATTACTTTTTTCAGCTCTTTTAATGAGAGTGAAAAAAAAGCCAACCCACTGTGCTGTTGTCACTTTTGTTACTGTTCTAGTGATTAGCTGGTTCTAATTTCCTAAAAAATGAAAAACTGAAAAAGGACAAACAACATAAAGTGTAACAGAAACATCTCACACTGGGGATGATTTCAGCAGTATTTTCCACCACATTTCATTTAACAAAAAACATACAAGATTTTTTTCACATTAAAAATATTTTGTAACGTTATTTAGTTTACGTATTGCCTGGAAGTTTACTGAAGGCATTAGATTCATTTGCATAATGGCTTTATGATCAAAAAATTTTGTATTTGATGAACTTTAAGTATTGTCTGCTTAAAAAGAAAGTAATTTAAGTCATTACTGCAGAATATAAAAGGTTTGTCTTGGGCCATTTCAGCAAATGTTCAGCAGTGCTGGTTAGAAATATAAACTGGAATTATGACTTCTTACTATTTAAGCCTGATAGTGGAATTACTGATGGATATACACCTATAACAAATCATACCAGCTCATGTGTGGTGACACAACAACAACCCAATGGAAGGTAATATAACTGACCTGGATTGATTTGTTGTCTAGACATTTCATATTGAGATTTTTTTGAAGACCATTTGGTTTCCAGAGCATTTGGTTATTGTCGATTGACATTAGGTATTATCAATTGTTGCCAACTGATATCAGAGATGACACTTTAATGTCTTCATTAATGACAAAGATCGCATGTAAGTGAACCCTCAGCAAGTTTGCAGATGACACCAAGTTGACTGGTGCAGCTGGAATAATGCTGGGAAGGGATGCCACCCAAAGGGACCCTGATAAGCTTGAGAAGTGGACCCATGTGGGCCAACAAGGCCAAGTGTAAGGCCTGGCACCGAGCTCAGAGCAATCCCTGATATCAATGTTCTGGGAGACAAATCAATCACAAGCAGCCCTGAAGGGAAGACTTGAGGATGCTGGCAGACAGACAGCTGGATATGAGCCAGTAATACACATTTACAGGCTGGAAAGCCAGTCATCTCCTGGGCTGCACTAAATGAACAGTGGCCAGCAAGTCAAGTGAGATGATATTCCCCCTCTACTTTGCTCTCAGGAGACTTCATCTGGAGTAGTGCATCCAGATGTGGGTCTCTAGCACAAGAAACACATAGATCTGTTAAAACAGGTACAGAAGAGGGACAAGAAAATCATAAATGGGTTGGAAGATGTCTCCTGTAAAGAAATCTGAGAGAAATGAGATTGTCCAGCCTAGAGAACAGTCAACCTAGCTCCAAGGAGAGCTTATTGTGACCTTTCAATGTTTAAGGGTGGCTTACGTGAAACGTGGGGAGAGGTTTTTTACCAGGTTCTGTAGTGACAGGAGAAGGGGCAAAAGAGGGTAGAATTATCTTGGACATAAGGGAGAAATTCTTTACAATGAGGGTAGCGAGGCACTGGAATATGTCAGCCAGAGAATTTGCAGATGTTCCATCACCAGCAATATTCACAGTCAGACTGGATAGGGCTTTGAGTAGCCTAATATAGTTGATGATGTCCATGCCCATGGCAGGTAGCTTGGACTGAATGATCTTTAAAGTTCTCTTCCAGATAACATATTTCTCCGATTCTGTGATTCTATGAATTAGAAATGTGCACAGAAACTGGGAAGAACGAGTCCTAGCTCAGCAAGTCACAAATCTCTGTTCTCACTCCTAATATTTCTTCCCACCTTTTCATCGTTTATTTCTTCTTCCTCTCTTCCTCACACTTTCCACATTAAGAAAAAAAAAAATTAAAACTGTAATTGTGTTTTAGGGGAAACACAATGAAAGTTTTAAGACTATATGTTACAGACAAGGTATTTCATACAGCACATGTACTATGTTAGTTACAGACTTCAAGAGTTAAATATATAGTCATGTATGGAAGCTTGGGATCCTTGTGTGCTCTTTGTCCAGGAGATTCCAAAGGACACAGGGGTTCTTAGGCAAAGCATATTCTAGTTGTGTCATTGTCAGTGACGTGCTCATTTGCCAGTGCCACAGATTCTGAAAAGTATTCACTCATAATTAAACCATGCCTCTTCATAGGACTGAACAGACATAAACCCATCAAGTACATATGTAGGACAGAGTAAAATTGAAAACAAAACAGAAAATTGTTCAGAATAATTATATCAATGAAAATTAGAAAAGACAATGTGCTTAGCAGACCTGGGCCTTGGATTTATCACATACCATTTCAATGTACATATTTTTGACACACTATCCTAGACACCTTAATTTACCTGAATCTATCTGATTTGTCTGAAACAAATCACTTAATCTTTATTTGTTCCTTAATCCCCCATTATAACACGGACAAGAAAGATTAAGTAAAGGTATTGAGCTCAGCTGTTGTTTGTCTCAACAATCTTCTTTTTGTTTGCCTTATCTTTGCAGAAAATGTTCTCAATGCAGGAAGAAAATACTGGATCTCAGACGCTATGGCTTACTTATTATTTCCATTTTCCAGATGCTTTGTCAGGTTTATTGTGCTGAAGCTTCCAGATAAGCAAATGTTTATATAGGGTGATATCACAAATATTTCCTAAAATCCTTTTATTAATCACGTTACTTGAAATAAATTAAAAAAACCCTATAAAACTGTATCTTTTTTTTCTATTCCCTCCTATTCATTTGACATTTCATAAAAATGTTTTTGTAGTTACCTGGGCTGGTAGATTTTGTACCATACAGCTACTAAATGCCAAGAGGGATATGAAGTCATGCTGTTCTAATGTGGATGGTGCTGCAAATTTTATAACAGAATAGCTTTTGAAGTAATAAAACTTGTATTTATCAGACTCTCCCAAAATGTATTGTTAAGGTTCTGTTCTAATATTTTGTATTTGCATCAAATTCCCTCTAAGGAAAATGTTTCTCTTATTTATACTTCCCAGCAGCTATTTTTGAATTGCATAACTCAGTAGACTATGCCTCAAATTATACACTAAATTATTATTCTAACTCAAGAAAACAAATTTCTATCTGTTTAATAGAATGGAAAAGAGGAAGCTGTTTGGTCTTGTGGGTCCAATCAAGTGGATGAAGTTGAGAGAAGAAATTACTTCTTAGCTGAAATTCTTTAATTTGCAATAGTTTAAACTTCATGTTTTGAAGCTCCTGAGGATGAAGAAAGTTCAGGACATTTTTTCTTGTTTAAATCAAAGAAGTCTGCTCAACTATTAATACAACAAAAGTAAATTCTGTGTTTTTTCCCTTGCCTATTGTTTAGTAATTTTTAGTCAATTTTCATTTACATTCAATTTTAATAACGTCCTTTGAGTCCCTATTATTAAACACCATGAAGCCTGCAAAATCATACAACTGATGTTGGTACTACATTCTGCACCATCAGGATAACAGATGCTGTAATTGCTTATGTATGTTATAATAGGGTAATGAGGGAGAGAAGAAATTGAGATGATCTAGTTACACTACTTTTATATCACCTGATTTTATTGAAATGTTATATTCTTTCCTCCTTTAATGGCGGAGATCACTTTTCTCTCTACTATCATAGGTCTCTCAGGCAATATAGCATTAAGCTGAAGTTTGATGGTGGCTGAACAGAGAAACTAAAGTGTCGTTTTGGTGACAGACAGAAGAAATTAAAGTAACTTAGAAAAAAATAGCCTTATTATCATTGTGTGGGATAGAATTTATGTTAGAGTCTTTTATAAAACCTCCAAATCACCAAGGACTACTGGAAAAACGAGTAAGAGTGAAAATTAATTGCAGAAATGTGGGGAAAGTGAAGAATGTGGTATTTAAAAATTATTCTGATATATTTAATTGCCATAACAGAACTGGACTATTCATTTACAATATGGCTGTTACTCTAAAGAAGTTTTCCTTGCCCAGTACTTTGACTGGTTTGCCCCTTTTCTCTCTCTTTCTGGTAATGGCTAACTCCAATAGCATGAGGTTTAACAAGTCCAAATGCCGGGTCCTGCACTTTGGACACAACAACCCCATGCAGAGCTATAGACTGGGTGCAGAGTGGCTGGAGAGCAGTAAGATGGAAAGGGACTTGGGAGTGCTGGTGGACAGGAAACTCAACATGAGCCAGCAGTGTGCCCAAGTGGCAAAGAAGGCCAATGGTATCTTGGCCTGCATCAGGAACAGTGTGACCAGCAGGACTAGAGAGGTCATCATCCCCTTATACTCGGCACTGGTCAGGCCGCACCTTGAGTGCTGTGTCCAGTTCTGGGCCCCTCAGTTTAGGAAGGATGTTGAGATGTTAGAGGGTGTCCAGAGGAGAGCAACGAGGATGGTGAGGGGGCTGGAGCACAAGCCCTGTGAGGAGCGACTGAGGGAGCTGGGGTTGTTTAGCCTGGAGAAGAGGAGGCTCAGGGGAGACCTTATTGCCCTCTACAACTGCCTAAAGGGAGGCTGTAGTCAGGCAGGGGTTGGTCTCTTCTCTCAAGTGACCGGTGAGAGAACGAGAGGACACAGTCTCAAGCTTCCTCAGGGGAGGTTTGGGCTTGACATTAGGAAGAAGTTCTTCACTGAAAGGGTGATTGGCCATTGGAATGTGCTGCCCGGGGAGGTGGTGGTGTCACTGTCCCTGAAGGTGTTTAAAGAGAGATTGGATGAGGCACTTAGTGCCATGGTGTAGCTGACAAGTAGGAGTAGGTGTAGGTGTTGGGTCATAGATTTCACTCAATGATCTCAAAGGTCTTTTCCAACCTTACGATACTGTGATACTGTGTAATTCTATATTTATTATCTCACAAAAGGTCTAAGTATTGGAACTTTCGCAGACCTTGCATGGCATCTCCACACCTGGTCTGTTAGCTGGTATTATTAACCAAAGATTAAGTTGGTATATTACTGTACCCTTTTTTCCCTCTAGATAAACACTTTCAGTCCTCCATGCATGAAACTCTTGATGCCTGTCAAAAGAAAGCTACATGATTGTTTTCTTCAATTTGTCCTTATAAATCTTTACTTGTGATAGGAAAAGATATAAATCTTTTGAATACTTATTTTTTTAAAATTGCAAGACATTTCAACACACCAGATCACTTTTAACCCCATCACTTTATAAGTATGTGTTTGCCACTTAAACCCATTAGCCAATTAGTTGTTTTTTCTCCCAGAATTTACTCACATTGTCCTTTAAGTCATGTTGACAATACTTCTGTCTTTTTTCACTCCACAACGTGTGATGCACTGGAACTTTTTACAAGACACAAATAATGGTAATAATTTGTCATGTACATACATAGCTTTTTCAGACTCTTGTAAGTAATATTTTCATAGGTAAATCAAAAGACAGATTAGTGTGGCCACTCTCAGCTGTTTATTTGATTTATGGATGCAGAAATCATTCTGAGTTTTTTTAATATGTTGGAAATATATTGGGATTGGAGAAACATTTTTTTTCCACTTTTAATCTGTAATTTTTTTGCATAATACCACACAGTTGCATGCGAGTTCAAAATAAAGGAAATGAAATATGAGAATGAATAGTGGAGGCAAAGCATTATTACTTTAGGCATAATTGCCAGCCTTAAGCATGAGATGGGAATATAAATATGCCTCAGTTTTCAGAAACATTGACCCTGTTTGGAAGCATAGCACTTGTGATAATCATCCTATTTCACTACAACCCTAAACAGAGATTTCATAACTTGAGCACAGCAGTTTATATTCTTAAACTTCCCAAAGCTATAAAAATAATTTCACAGAATCATAGAAATGTTTGGGCTAGAAGAGATCTTTAAAGATCATCTACCTCTAACTCCCTTGCCATTGGGAGGGACAATTTTTACTAGACTAGGTTACTCAGAGCCTCAACCAACCTAACCTTGCACACTGCCAGTGACATGGCATCTACGGTTTCTCTGGGCAACCTCCTCCAGT